>CM029018.1:17335325-17644584 GCA_016801055.1 Panax notoginseng
TAATTTAGTAGTTCTCATCTCTCTCTATGTATATATACTAAAAATCTTATTTGGATAGAGTAAATCTTATTAGGATTAAGATTATTTATATTTTGAAATAATCTTATTTAGATTTGGATTAGGATAAATAAAATTAATTACTTTCTCAATTGTATGTTTCCTCTTCAGACATCAATTAGTTAGAAAGGATGGAAGGGGGTAAATTACTCCTTTCGTTCCTCCACAAAAGATTCCCATCTTGATTTTCAAAATTAATTTGTTAAATTCTAAATTCGATATCAATAATTTGAATCTGGTTATATCAATTGTAGGTATTGTAAATTTCTTAAAGTCAAATTACAAAATTGTTATTCAAACTTATATAAATTACATTAATTTAAAATATAGGATTTCTCAAAATGAGTTCTAAAAATTAAAATGATACCTTTTTTTATGAATCCTTCTAATGTATTAGGATAAATTTACGCCGAATTATAATGGTGAAGTTTATTAATACATGATATTACTACGAATTATAGAAGGTCCCCACGTATTACATATATCTCCAAAATATAATCAATCAAAAAATCAGCGTAAATATTCGCAATATATATATATATATATATATATATATATATATATATCATTTTCTTATTTTTTTATTAGGTTTTCTAAATGAAAACGTGTTTGAAACCATTATCATTGCACTTATCCCCACAAAATAAATATTTCAAAGGGGAATTATACACAGATTAAGGGTTAAGAACTTGTCAAACAAAGGCCACATACTTTTGTATATAAAGAAGGCCTCATATATAACACTGTAAAATAAGCAAACAGTTCGGCTTCGTTTGTACTTGCTCGACTAAATGTTCGATTCAAGCTCGATTCGAAATATAAATGATTCAAATATGAGCAAATTTTAAAGTTCGATAAATTAAATTATTCGAACTTTCTCAAAATTATAATTTTCTATTAATACTCGAATTATATTCATTCGAAAATTTCAAATTAACCGGACTCGATCGAGATCGTGGTCGACTCGGTAACTAAATGAGCCTCCCAATCAAACTTCATTTTATATTCGTAAATTTTTGTTAATTAGAAATGGATTTGACAAGAATAAATATTAAAGCATTTTGAGGCTTAATTTAATGTGGGACCCACACTCCAGAAATGTGGGTCATACACTAATGCGTTCTGTCCGCGAGGAGTATAACGTGGTTATATTTATGTGATTAAATCCATTAAGAATTGAATGAGAAAATTGATTCCAAAGTCACCTACTTGAAATGTTGTAAATTGAAAGTCCCACATAAGGCATTAGAGAAGAAAATGAAGAACATATATATGGGATGTTTGCTCAATGGGGAGGGCCCCAAGGGGCACCCTACTTTTGTGAAGGGAGAGGACATAGCCAATGCATGGTTCGAACTCAACACGCCGCCGTCCGGTCGGTTGGGTCGGGCTCGGTTGTGGGTCAAGAAAGGGTGATGATTACCTTATCTTGTTACATGTTTTTGCCAGGGCCGACCTTGAGTTTTTCAGGGCCTAAAGCGATAAAAAAATATTTTTGGACCCGTTGCAAATTGCTATTAAGATAGGTATAAAAAACTAAGAACTTTCTCTGAACAAAAGAGCATAAATACGAAAGAATACCAAATATAATAACCGACTATCACTAATTCAAAAAAAGTAATCAGTTCAAAGACATAATATCATCAACAGAGGGGTGGATGATATCATCAACAACTCTTTTTTGAATAACACTTGCTTATAATGGGTAAATTAAAAATAAAGAAGCATAAAATTTTATAGTTCAGGTAATTGAATGTAACCTTACTGAATTTCAAATAGTTTCACAGAGATCAATGGGGGTGCATATCCAAGCTATGACAAGAGTTCACCTGTTTGGTTATTCTTCAATAGTACTATGGTAGATAGTGTAAAACTCAAAATCTTCCCGGCAGAGTTTACTTATTTTCTTTTGTAATATATTGGCTATATTATGACCTCAGTCTTTACATGTCAAATTTTAATTCCAATAAGTAAAGTACGCATAGTCTATTAATAGAGATAATCGTAAAGTCTGCACTGTCCGGATTAAGGGGAAAAAATGGGATTATACATATTGCAAAGAAACACAAGAATGCATATGGCAGAGCCAATTATTTCAGCTAATCCATTGAAAATGTTAGTTTCAAAAACAAGCAAAAGTGTCCATTATTTTTAATTATTCCAAACACACAAGCCAAACAAGTACATATATAAGAGAAAGGCAGAAAGCTCAGGAGAACACACATGGTGAATTAAAGTAATTAAAAATACTTTTTAGGAGCCCATGGTGAATTAAAAATCTATAATATTCTAGCATAATAGATAATAGCATAAACATAAACAAGTATATGTCTGGATCAAAAATCTGGAAGCTCCATCATTTTGTAACCTTTGACTTTGAATGAAGCTCTCTAAGATTTTAAGTAGTATATATTTATTGTTCTGGTGCTATATATTGCAATTATTAAAAATATAAAACAGAAAACATGTCTATAACTTCTATGTCTTCTCAGCCCACAGTAGGTAGTAAAAAAGAATTCAATATTCAGATTAAAAAAAAACTAACGTAAATTTAGAAAACAGATAATGCTACGGATCATATTTACTTGAATAAGGAAATTATTAACGTGAAAAAATAAATTAAAACCCAATTTCAAGGCAAAAGTTATAGAGAGAGAGAGCTCGAAGAGAATTGAAGCGGAGATGAGGAGATCTGATCTGATTCGGAGGAAGCGAATCACGAATGGCATGAACGTCACGGTCGTCGTCGGAGGGAATTGTGCAGGATCAAAAAAGATCAAAAGAATTCCTTGAGGAGGAGAAGGGCGAGAAGGCGAGAAGCTTGTAATCGAATGACGAAAAGCTGAAAAGGCTAGTGTATCTGTGTATGTATGATGTACAGTGATATAAAAAAAGGGGCCCTAAAAAAATTTTAGACCTAAAGCCCGGGCACCTTGGGCTTTAGCCCAGGGCCGGTGCTAGTTTTTGCCCTTAATGTTATATTAAAGATGAAAATGCACAATTAAAAAAAACTTTAAACAAATAAAGTGTCCTAAAACTATGTACCCAAAGAAGGATAAATTTTGACATACCTCAATTATCAAGCAATCACCACAGTTTATATTTGACAAAAAATAAAAATAAAAACCTAAACAGGATGTGCTTTACGTGAGTGAATGCATGAATGAGACAATTAGTATTCTAACTAACAATAAAAAAAAACTAAGCTACTATTTTTTTTAAGATACAAAGTATCAGGAATAACGCAACATAATCTTTTCTTTCCGCATGTTAATTCGCTTCGATACTCCTGAAAAAAAATAAATAAAAAATAATAATAATATTAGAAATAAAAAAACTAATTCGAATAATAAATAAAAATTAAAGAATATAAAACTAAGTATAGTCTCCCGCAACCGCGCCAAAAACTTGATGTGCTAAAATTATGTACTGCAAGTGCACAATGTCTATTGTAAATTTGACAAGTGCATGTCGAACCACATATACTAGATTAATTTTAATGAATCATTAATATCTATTTTAGGCTTAATTAGAATTAAAGATTGAAATTGATTAATTGGAATATGAAACTAATATTGAGAAACAATCTAGGAATTCGAATCCATTTAAAAATAGACATAACAAGTAAATTCAATATTTTCTATTTTTATAACTTATTTTGGTTTTGAATTTTCCTTTCCTTTAATTTAGTAATTTTATAATAATCGTGAGCAAGCATAGACTATGAAAAAAATTAAGGATTAACTATAAACTCATCAAAACATTATATGAGAAGCACAGATATGAAAACTCATATCTTAAAAAAAATATAAAAAACCTTTAATTAATTTAACATCACATAGAATTATAAAAACGAATGTATTTCCAATAACAAAATATGAAGGCAAAATTATTAGACTTAAAAGTATTAATAATAGAAGATATGAAAATATTATCATGAAATAATTATTTAATTTCATCTTCATCCTAGAATATAAAAAAAATAACTACACATTAAAATATTTTTTTTTAATGTCTTGTGCAATGTCTTTTTTCTTAGGCTAGCTAGCGTTGGACCAATGACTCCCAAACCAGTTGGTTTTAGGGTACTAGGTGTAGAGACACAACTAAGAGCTTACTTATTCGAGTAACAAATGCCAAAAAACTAGAATAGTCAAACTGCTTTTATCCATCACACTTTTCAGTGTAAATATCGATACTTCCTGAGGCTTGGATACCCAGTTATTTTCATTCATTAGACATTGAAGCAGTTACTTATTTTTGTTCTTTTTCAAACTTTTTTTCAATTTCTTTCTTTTTTTCTTGAAATTGCTCGAATTATAGTTTATACCCACAACTAAGAGTTAGTGTGAACGTGAAGTGAAGAGATGTATACATACTTTATTTTACTCAAGATGGTGTTTCAAACTAAGATTTCTTACTTATCGAAGATTCAAGTGTTCTGAAATTTTTAATCTTACTCATGAGTTTTAACTCCACGGACATTTATTAGAATAAATTCAATCCATAAAAAGTCAAACAAAATTTTTATTTTTCAATTTCCTTTGGTTTTTTTTAATTCAAAAAGAAAAAAAAAATCTAAATCTTATAATAAAAATGCAAAACCCCTCCATACCTTAATCATGTATTGTCCTCAATCTATGCAAATGAAGAAAATGAAGAAAATAGAATAAAGATGTGAAGGAATTGTACCTTGTATGGTGGGACATTTGTTCTACAAGAAAATGTGTGTGAAAAAGAAAATAAATGTACATATCTACAAATTCATAAATCTAAAAAGTATGTGACTGAAAGTGAATGATACAAATAATTAAGTGAGTGAGAACTTGAAATTCAGATAAGGCACACTTAGAATAGGGGTTGAATAAGTGTGGGAACAAACTATGTCCAATTTTTAAATTTTAAACTCTTTCTCTCTTTCTCACCGTGTGGGTGCTGTAGAAGAATTGGACATAGTTTGTTCCCACACTTATTCAAAAAAGAGTTTAAAATGAGAGGTTATGGACAACTCTTGGATCATGAGAATGAATCCATGTTTCCTCACCGTGTGGGTATTGTAGAACAAGTTTTTTGTTCCTACATCAAGTGCTCTTTGTGATTTTTGACTTTACTGCAAAGACATGAATTAATGTTACTACTTTGGTTTCGATTCCTAAGGTCAGGATTGATGAGACAATAAGGACTGATTCTGGGAAAGCAGTTGATTCATTTCTGAGTATATTAAGGCAAAGGGAAAACAATTTGATTTCACCTCATTCTGCACTTATTATCGACAACTATAGCGCTTTGAAAGCTATATAGTAATGAGTGAGATATGAAATGGACTTGGGCCCAAAGGTGGTTAAGTAAGGCTCTCTGAGTGATGATTAGAGGTACTTAACCTTGTGAAAATTCAAATGTGTCTAGAGTACTCTGAGTTTATGGGTAGTAGCTTCTACGCGAACTAAATGAGTTTGGCGTGAGAGCTCCCGCATTGTTTTCTTTAAAAGGATTGATGTCTATATGTTGGCCCTCACTGGTTTGATATAGAGCTCCCGCATTGCACGTGAACTAAGCGGTCGCACGGTTCAGCAGTCAAATGTTTACATGTTCTTGGTTTAAGTTAGTTTTGGCAGATATGAGGATTACATCATCCCCGTCATGAGCGATTGGGAGATGTTGGATTTTGGGTATCCAAATGGGTCACCCGTGAAGGGTCCGACCCAGTTGTTTTAATCAACTGACGACTTCCCAATTGACAAGGTCAATTGTTGTTCATTAATTTGAACGTTACGTGACTAAACGTGGAGAGAAAGTTGGGAAGTGGTTCAACCACTTTCGTATTAAATACCCATATTCCTCAGTCGATCCATTAACACGCAATTCATTTTTCAGTTTGCCAAATATACAAAGCGCTCCCATATAAGACCAAACCCTAATTGTTACGAAACGTGAGTTGAGTGTTCCGTTCTGATACATAGTTCGAAAACACTGTTGGGCTTCAAGAACATTAATTTGTAGGAGGTTTTCTGCATAAGAGGTTTCACTCTACAAGAGATAAGCCTTTGACTCTCCTATTATGTATAAATATTTGAAATAACATACGTATAAAATTTCTTCATATCACTATCTAAAAAAAGCATATATAGAAACAACCAACAATCAGTTCGTTTAAAAGATTTCTCCAACAAAAAAGATCAAACATAAGAAATTAAAGGAGACATCACGCAATCAACTGAAAATGTTCTACGTATTGTAATGGTGATGATCATGTACTATTCAAAAAGTGGGACTTCAAAAAAAATACAAATCTCAAAGAGAAAAACTGAAGTAGGTGGGCGAAACACTGAAATTACAAGGCTAATTAACCCAATAGCCCATACAAAAAAAGAGAAAAATAAATTTCTTGTCCTGCTCCGACTTTTCCATTGAATTTTGGGTTCTTTACACAAATATACAACAATTAGAAAGTAATTACACCATTAGTGCATCAAAAAATAATTACAAAAATAATACACTTTCTAATATTTATTTACAATATTAGTGCAATTATGATTACTTAATTTAGGGAATTAGTATAGGATTCAATTCATAATAATAAGGAAACCTAAAATAAAGGAGAAATAACTACCATAATTAATAATTCAAATTCAAATATCTAGGATATAACAACAAAAACAAATTCATATTCAAAAATAATTGCATACTAATTCCCAGCAAGAACAGAGTTACCAAATAAATCGAAAACAAAACAAAGAGGAAAATCTCGAACAACCAAAACAAATCAAAGAAGAAGAAGTCGGAGTTACCAAACCAGCAAGAACAGATCCAAAACGAATTCGGAATAGCTGAACAAAGAGGAAATCACGAACAATTTTTTTTAATGAATATTTGGTTACCCACAAAAACTAAAATGGTTACCTTTGTATGAAGGTTTGGCTACCAACTTTCAATATTCAAAATAATTTTATTTTTAAAAGATTATTTATAAGTAACTAACAGCTATATAAATGGAAACTTAGACATGACATTTCGGGTACCTTCTACACGTAACACTTGGAAACTGTTCTTAAATTTTTTTTATAATTAATTGGTCACCCAATAAAACTGAATTGGTTACCTTTTTATGAAGGTTTGGCTACCAACTTGTAAATAATATTTTAAAAATAAAATTATTATGAATATAGTGCAGTTGGTAGCCAAACCTCCGTACAAAGGTAATAATTTTAATTTTGTGGGGTAACCAAATATTCATAAAAAATAATTTCATGAATGATGGCACTGGTGCTTGTAACTTTCAGAACCCTCAGGCTAGTAAAAATATTATGTTGATGAGAGGTAATGTTGTTGGGGGATACCAAATGAACAGAAAGGATGGAGAAGCAAATAGTAGTAATATTAATAAGCCTCATAGCAATATAAATTTTGTTGGTCATGGTAGACCTATGTTGCATCATACCCAGAACAACAACCAGAACAAGGGAGAAATAAAAATTGATAACAGTTTCAAAGGTCGTCAATGCATATCAATATGGCCGTCTCGAATTTGGGCTAAGATACTGAGCAATAAGGAAGAAAGGGATGATTAAATGTACGGATTCCTTGATTATGCACAGAAATCGAGGTGTTTGGAGTGCAGAATCTGCAATTACGGAGAAGTGATTGATTATTCCGGTCGATCATCAGAGAGAGACGGGGGTGGATGAGGAGGAGCGTAGATGTTGTTCTGTTCTTGTAATTAGTATGCAGTTGTTCTAGATGAGGAGAGAGAGAAGAAGTCACGGGAATAACTAATTCCTAAATTAAGGAATCTTAATTGCATTTTAATTTCCTAAATTAAGGAATCCTAATTGCACTAATATTGTAAATAAATATGAAATTGTATTAATTGTGTGAATATTTTATGAATACACTATTGTTGTAATTATTTTTAAAAATATAATAGAATATATAATTCTTCCTTGAATTTTGTGTCTTCTGTTTCGTTTCTCTGAGACAAAAACAAATACTCTGAAGAGAAAGTGAATGGACCAATGTCGTAAGGGCATAAGTTATGAAAGCCCAAGATTATATTATCTGGTTAAGCCCAATATGCGTCAACTAGATACGGTAAAGGAAACTTATTTCTGTTCGAGATGACTTATTTTAAAATCAAAAGTTAAAATGAGGACTATATGGTGTTTGGCAACCACTATTTATTTTTTGACTTATAAGTTGAGTTTTAAATCAAAAAAATAAGTAACTATTTGTGATTGATTTAAAAATGACTTACAAGTCTTTTTAAAATATGTTAGTTTGACCAAATGTAATGTCTATTTTGATGCTAACTATTTTGCCCCTCTTTTTATTAATGTCTTTTTTTTGTAATTTTTATATTTATTTTAACTTATAATTTATTATAAACCGAACACCTTCGTAATTTGTTTTAACTTATTTTTTGACGTATAAATTAAATTGATGTCAAACGCATAGTTCAATTTAACTCGAGACAATCCATTAAGAGGTACCTCTTAATTATTAAGATTTCATTTTCTGTCTTACCGATTAAGAGGCATTCAGATGTAACAAAAATAAAAACAAACAGCATTATGCCTCTCAGCGAATAAGAGACAATCCATTAAGAGGTAATCAGATGTAAACAAACAACACCTAAGCTTGATATTATACCAATAAGATTTACCCAAATAATTCACCATTAATTAGTTAGTCCAAACGAAGTGTCTCGCTGATATTTCCAATGGGTCTTGGAATTTCTGAAATGGTCCAATTAAAAACTTAAAAAAATTCACTAGGCTAATTTTATTTTTTTAAAGTTTAGTGAGATAATGCTTAAAACACAACACAATGAAGTATTTATCCTTTTTACCATTTTTGGTTTAATTTATAACGGAGGACTTGCGAATGAGGCAATTCTTGTAATATCCACGACAAATATATAACATAATAAAGATTTTTACTTTATTTTCTAAGGTCAACATGCTTAATATTCTTGACTTCAAATTGTTCTCAATTTTGACTAATGTGAACTCATACTACGATATGTCTTCATGTTCATTGTTCTTTATCTTCTCTGTTTGTGGGAAATGAATTTACAATGTTTTTACTCTTGGAGCTGATTCTCTTTGTCCATTTTGCAATATTTGTGATTATGTACTCATGTCTTGTGGTTTTTTGAAGGTTGTTTGGTCTGTCGGTCCTTGGTATGAGCTAAGTTACAATTTTATTTGTACACAAAGACAGGCGTGACAATCGTGTCAAAATTCGTGTATACATGTGTTTATAACATAAACCCATTTCTGAATCATCTGTTCGTGTCGAAGATCGATACGTTTTTAAAATGGTATTTATGGCACAAACCTGTTTATGATATCAACCGGTTTATGAATCTCGTATTTTGTTATCGTGTCGTGTCAAAAATTGTCGGCTCTACACAAAACGATGAGTTAAGGTACATAAAATGAAGAGTAAGTATATCATTTAGTAGAGTCTACCAATATATTTAAAAAAAGTACTCCATCTCTTTATGCAATCTTGTGGGGGTCTCCAAAGATAAATTTGATTTTTTTTTTACTCTCCTTCTTGTACTTTATTTTTTTTCTTAATGTGTTAAAAATATATTATGTAAAGGATGATGGAAGGAGTATTAGAGTTTTAATTCTAAGAATACATTTCATCTATTAGAGAGGAAATTAAACTTAGTATAAACATATCATCTTTGCAAAAATACCGTAGCAAAAATTACGTAGCAAAAATTAATAATCAAGAATCAAATTGTAAAACACAAAGACAGGACATGACAGGCATTTGAATAAATAGGAATAGGAAAGAAAAAATTAGCTCGGGTGGTACTCGCTGCTATGAAGATGTGAGCGATCATGAAGATGATCGTCCATGCATGGCAGCGAAGCACCACACGAACTAACTTTTTCTACCTCCCCTTCAACCTCTCCTCTCCTCATAATTTTGTAGTTTCTCATCTCTCTCTCTATATATATAAATATCTTATTTGAGATAGAGTATATATAATCTTATTAGGATTAGGATTATATATTAAAAATCTTATTTGAGATAGAGTAGATAGAATTTTGATTATTTATATTTTGAAATAGTCTTATTTAGATTTGGATTCAAAATAACAGTGTTACATATTAAGGAGTTTCATTTGTAATTTGTCTTAAAAGACGCATAAAAAAATGGGTCCTACAATAATTCATGTCTCTTCCGTCTTTCAGTAATTTTAAAAGATTGATATTGAGATTTTATATTTTATTTATTAATTTAGAAAAAACATTAATTACTTTCTTAATTTGTATGTTTCCTCCTAAGATATCAATTAGAAAGGATGGAAGGCCTAATTTACTCCTTTCGTTCCTCAACAAAAGATTCCCATCTTGGTTTTCAAAATTAATTTGTTAAATTCTAAATTCGATATCAAATAATTTGAATTTGGTTATAACAATTGTAGGTATTATACATTTCTTAAAAGTCAAATTACAAAATTGTTATTCAAACTTATATAAATTACATTAATTTTAAAATATAGGATTTCTCAAAATGAGTTATAAAAATTAAAATGATACCTTTTTTATGAATCCTACTATGTATTAGGATAAATTTACGCCGAATTATAATGGTGAGGTGAAGTTTATTAATACATGATATTACTACGAATTATAGAAGGTCCCCACGTATTACATATATCTCCAAAATATAATCAATCAAAAAATCAGCGTAAATATTCGCAATATATATATATATATATATTATATATATATATATATATATATATATATATATATATATAATATATCATTTTCTTATTTTTATTAGGTTTTCTAAATGAAAATGTGTTTTGAAACCATTATCAATTGCACTTATCCACCACAAAATAACATATTTCAAAGGGAATTATACACAGATTAAGGGTTTTATGAACTTGTCAAACAAAGGCCACATACTTTTGTATATAAAAAAGGCCTCATATATAACACAGTAAAATAAGTAAACAGTTCGACTTCGATTTGTACTTGCTCGACTAAATGTTCGATTCGAGCTCGATTCGAAATATAAATGATTCAAATATGAGCAAATTTTAAAGTTCGATAAATTAAATTATTCGAACTTTCTCAAATTATAATTTTTTATTAATATTCGGATTATATTCATTCGAAATGTTCAAATTGACGGACTCGATTCGAGATCGTGGTCAACTCGGTAACTAAATGAGCTCAATTAAACTTCATTTTATACTCGTTAAATTTTTGTTAATTAGAAATGGGTTTGACAAGAATAAATATTAAAGCATTTTGAAGCTTAATTTAATGTGGGACCCACACTCCGGAAATGTCGGGTCCATGCACTAATGCGTTCTCCTCTACGAGGAGTATAACGTGGTATATTTATGTGATCAAATCAATTAAGAATTGAATGAGAAAATTGACTCCAAAGTCACCTACTTGAAATGGTGTAAATTACAAAAGTCCCACATAAGGCATTAGAGAGAAAAATGAAGAACATATATATGGGATGTTTGCTCAATGGGAAGTGCTCCAAGGGGCACCCTACTTTTGTGGAAGGGAGAGGACATAGCCAATGCATGGTTCAAACCCACACACGCCGCCGCCGTCCGGTCGGTCGGGACGGGCTCGTTTGTGGGTCAAGAAAGGGTGATGATTACCTTATCTTGTTACAGGTTTTTGCCAGGGCCGGCCTTGAGTTTTGAAATAATCTTATTTAGATTTGGATGAGTTTTGAAATAATCTTATTTAGATTTGGATTCAAAATAACAGTGTTACATATTAAGGAGTTTCATTTGTAATTTGTCTAAAAAGACGCATAAAAAAAATGGATCCTACAATAATTCACGTCTCTTCCGTCTTTCAGTAATTTTAAAAGATTGATATTGAGATTTTATATTTAATTTATTAATTTAGAAAAAACTTTAATTACTTTCTTAATTTGTATGTTTCCTCCTAAGATATCAATTAGAAAGGATGGAAGGCCTAATTTACTCCTTTCGTTCCTCAACAAAAGATTCCATCTTGATTTTCAAAATTAATTTGTTAAATTCTAAATTCGATATCAAATAATTTGAATTTGGTTATAACAATTGTAGGTATTATACATTTCTTAAAAGTCAAATTACAAAATTGTTATTCAAACTTACATATAAATTACATTAATTTTAAAATATATGATTTCTCAAAATGAGTTCTAAAAATTAAAATGAGACCTTTTTTATGAATCCTACTATGTATTACCATAAATTTACATCAGATTATAAATGGTGAAATTTATTAATAGCCTTACTACGAATTATAAGAGCCGTAACGCCCCCAAAATTCGGTCTATCTTCAAACAAGAGTTTGTTACGTTACGGTGCTACTCATTCCATACATACATCTATATATCCTTAAGACATAATTAAGTCCTCAAAATATAACAATATATTTCCTCAAATCTAAGATTTTATTACCTTAAAATCTTCAATATATACAAATAATGATAATTACATTATTCTTTTTATTTATACATGTGACTTTTATCCGCCACAACAGATACATAAAAAATTTTATAATTACATTACAAGACTTGACTTGATCTTCTATTCAAACTTCACTGAATCCTTCATTTTCTTCCTAGTTCCACTGAAAATATTTTTAGTTTAAGCAAGTGTGAGCATTCGATTTGCTCAACAATTTCTAGCACACTAGCGAAGTATTTACCTGTCTCTCCCCTCCTAATTCTGACATTTGATTAAAACTTTTTCACATTCTGATGTATATTTGAGTAAATACTATTGTTTTTATATAAATTGTTATGATATCTATAATTGATATGCTATTATTTATTACATATTTAATTATAACTTTATAACAATTATTACACAAAGATTTTTAAATTATCCAAAAAAATTATAAAATACAAAATAATTATGCTAAATTATCCAAAAAAAATTATAAAATTTACGTCTGAGATATGATTTTAAGTTGAATTTTGGGGCGTCCTATTTCTGGTATTTTTTGGGAATTTTAGTGTTTAGTTTTTCTAGGAATCAAGAGGAGTTGGACATGAATTAGTACTAATAGTGTTTAGTTTTTCTAGTACAAAGGCGCCACGATAGCTTTGTAACGGACAACTCAGCAGCTGATGTATACCGTTCCGTTGAAAGTCAAAGTTTTTACGGTTTTTTTAACTTTTTGTTAGAAAAGTCGAGTACAGTGAGTTGACTGTAAGAAAAAAAAAGTTCAATTATCCATCTGTAACTTAACATTAGTACAGTGACTGAAAAAAAAATTTAACCCGAATCAAGAGTGAAGTTTTTTCTGAAAAAGAGCAGAAGCTGATTATCATTCACTAGACTTTGTATTTCGACTTCAACACTAAATGAGTAACCATGACTAAAAAGACACAGAAACATTATGAAATTAACATTAACATCAATTACATGAATACTCCTCAGCAGGAATTGAAATCAAGGGTCAAAATAGAATGGGAAGGTTGAACAAAACAGACTACAAACTGCTGCTGCTGCTGCCTCCAGCATAACAAACAGTTTACCAGCCCGCCTCATAAAACTACTAGCTACTTTAGAATTCTTCTCACAGAGACTTGCAAATGCACAATTTCAGATTTTCATACTTAACTGCAAGTTTCTGGTATAGAATTCCAGAGAAGAGTAAACATTAATCATAGCTACTTGGTTTTTTTACATGACATGAGCAAAAATACATATCGCTATTCTGCATATTAGGCCTTTAAAACTTTTGATATGGATAGATAAATGTTTGCATACAAAAAATTAGTTCTAGCAGTGTTTAGCTTTTCTAAATCAATACTGAAGTTTTCTAAATCAATCAATGAATCAATCATGAAAAAGAGCAGAAACTTAATTATCATTCACTGGACTTTGGGATGGCGGCTGCAGACTCTGGTTTCTGTTCAGCTTTCTCTTTGTTCGGCCTCGAACAGTTACGCCTGACTTCACCCTCGCTCCTCCGGTGGCGAGGACAGCTTGACCATAGCACGGGCAAAATCCCCCTTCTAAAGGCAAAGGCATCTGACGCATACTCCCTTTACAACTTCGGCTGTCCTATCGTCAAACATGAGCTGATTGTCTGCGTAGAGTAACCCTCTTCCTTTTACCAGATTCCGGTAGTAATGTGGTACCAAACCACCAGCCCCGGCTGAGATATCACCTCCACCACCACTCCTTCTATAACCTGGCATCTCCCTCTCAACTCGCGTACTATGTCCTGAAGAAATTGTTGGTCCGGCTGTCCCGTGCCAAGAAATTATCACTCACCCTTGGTTCTATGAACGCACACCCAATCTTCCCTATATTATGCGAACCTTCAAGTATAAAAATACAAACTCCATTACTAATAGTTTGAAACTTAATAGAGTGCAATTTATCTTATCTTATACATTATTAATGGAGTGTAATTGCAAATATATATATACCTAAAGGCAGCAGTTTCTCTGACAGTGAATCCCCTGAGCCCAAACAAACGAAGTGTCTCGCTGATATTTCATTGGTCTTGGAATTTCTGTCATGGCCTCGTCAAAGAAAGATCCTATGCTGTCTCGTCGCCCAGTAAGAACCGGAAAAATGGACCACTAGTCTTTAATCACCACCAAAAAATGAATACATGTACTATAGGATATGTACGTAGAAGCAAAGGAAATCAGTACGAGAGATAGAGATAGAGAGACTATATCAGTTGAAACACAGAGTCCAAACCTGAGCAATTCCATCTCTAGTTGCAAGAACAATGATGTCCGCACATGACAACTACTCCCGGACAAGCCCTTTCCAGCTCCTGTTTGATCCTTTCTACATAGTCAAATCCTTTAAGAGTCTGGTTAGGAATGGCCTGACGTTCAACGGTGCTATCATTTCCGTTGGCAGCCAATAGAACTGAAGCATCGCAACCCTGTCCACAAAAATCAATTCACTGAGGCCAGTTAACCAGATGAAAAAACAAATACTAGTAACAACAACAATCCAAATCGCCCTCAAAACAATCTAAAAGAAGAGTCGTCCAAATTATAAGAATATTTAACAAAATACCAAGAAACGAACAATAGAATCGTATTCATTGAATTAAGATGCCACGGACAAAGTTGATTATATCAACACTGCTACATAATGAAACATTTCAAAAGTATTAAGAAGTTTACCATATCAACAAAACAAAGAAAATCAAAAACTAAAATCCCAAGTCAATACAAAACAACAAAAATAGGGAGAGAGAAGAAAATTACAGTAGTTGCTCTCAATCAGACCACCCAAGGAAAAAGGCAAAAATAATCAAGAATCAAATTGTAAAACACAAGGACAGGCAATTGAATAATACACAAATAACAGTCAATCCAAATATGATAATCAAACAAACACCCCTTTTAAGAACAACATTGCTACTTGTAATTAAGGGTTTAAACGGAAGAAACAACCTTACTGTAAGAACCCATTTCAAATACAGAGTGAGCTAATGAATAGTAATAGTGAATCAAGAACAAATTGAATAGTAGCAAAATGTGATAATCCAACAAAAAAACACATTGAACAACAACATTGGTAATCGAAATTAAGGGTTTTAAACAAAAGAAACAGTTGGGCATTACAATAGTGGATCAAGAAATTAGAAGAATTAATACACAGACAGATATTGAAGGGGTGAGAAAATAGGTTTTTAGAACTCCACAGTTTCTGGCAATTGAATAATACCCAAATAACAAGTCGAGACAAATATACAAAAACCCCATTGAAGAACAACATTGGTACTTGAAATTAAGGTTTTTAAGCAGAAGAAACAACATTACCGTAAGAACACATTTCAAGAAAGACTAAGCAAACTGAATAGTGTTAGTAAATCAAGAATTTAGAGAAATTAACATAAAGATCTTGAAGGGTAAGAAAAAGGGATTTAGAAAACCTGTATAAAGCAGTCATGAAACATAAGACGCAATAACTGAGCAGGAGCTCGCGTCTCTTCTGCCATAACACGATTGGCGGATGCCCACACTATCATCTCTGCCTCCGGGCACTTTTCTCTGTAGAAATCAAATCTGAGGGTCTCCTTATTGCTTTGTTGCAGAAATAACCCATCAGAGTCGCCGAATAGTTCGTCTGGCGCTTCACTGGAATTCAACCTCGAAATTGACAACAAAGTTGTCAACCCCCCATGAAGCAAATCGTCGCCATTATCACCGGAATCATCTTATGCGTGATTACTCCACGACTCGGCATCATCGCAAGAAGACGAAGAACAGTGGAGGAAAGGATGGGATTACGCGGGAAGAAAAGAGAAAGGCCCGGGGGTATATATATAGGCGGTAGCTAATATCCACCGACTAAAGTTACTTTGATCCTTTGTTTTTCTTTTAAACCTTTCTTAATTTCATTTTCAAAATTTAAAACTTTTGAGTTTTTTTTTCTTCATATTTACTCTTAAGAATAATGTTAGAGACACAAATTATTTTACAAATATTTTACAAACTGCTGATGTGGCATACTCCATCTCAGCATATTGTGTGGAACCGAAGACTACATTGAAATAATTTGTTGATCAATACACTGAGGTGGAGTATGCCACATCAGCCGTATGTAAAATGTTTGTAAAAGAGTTTGTGTCTGTAGCACTACTCTTACTCTTAAATTCATGAGTCGCGGTGATAATTGATAAAAATATGACGACTTGTTTAAATTAATAAAAATATATAAATAATTGATTGATGTGTGTACTCATATATTCAAATTAAAAGTATACATAACTTAAATTAATGTACCAAACTACTAATTTATTTTTAATCAGTTACTTAAGTTAATTAACTAAGTGTCTCGTGCGAAATACAAGTTATTTATTGAATAAAATTATTTTTAATTTATTTTATATAGTAATTATAAAATATATTTTTTGAATTTAAATTGACTTACTACTATTTATTTTGTTTAAAAAACAAATGATTACGTGTCAAAAATAATTGTCAAATACTCACAATTGAGTGTTTATTAAGTAATTCTTTTGTTATTTTTAATTTAATATTAAATTTTTATATAATTTCAAAAATTAATATTTTTTTAATAATTAATTATTTGTATTTATATATGTATTTTTAATTAGAGTTACGATTCTTATTATCTATCGGTCATTCATTTAAGACTCGCTCTATTGTCACTCATAATTTTTTTTAATCTACTTTTAATTTTAGTACCAATTTTTTAGTCGCAAAAAACACTATCGATAATAACTTCACATGCAAACAGCTCCATTACTTCTAGCCATAATATAAAAGAGGAAAAAAAATAAGGCATGCCTTCAAAATTTGAATTTAAAGCCGTAAAATGACTAAACAGTTCAGGCTTGATTCAAACTCGTTCGATTAAAAGTTTGATTCGAGCTCGACTTAAAATATAAATGAGTCAAATATGAGCAATTTTTAAAATTCGATAATTTACTCGAACCATCTCAAATTACAATTTTCTATTAATATTCGGATCATATTCGTTCGAAAAGTTCAAATTGCTCGGGTTCAATTCGAGATCGTGCTCGACTCGAGAGCTAAACGAGCTTCAATCAAACCTTATTTATCTGTGAATATTTCGTAAGTTTGATTTTACAACAACACAATCAACTGTTAGCGCGATTTTGGCATGCTGTTTTAGTAATTTCGTCAGGTGTACAAAATTCGGCGTCTATTATTTTTGGGTGTGCTCGGAATGATCAGCTTTTGGAAAACTTGAAAATTAAATTATTTCTTTTCGGAATGATCAGCAATACAGAATTTTTACCACCAGGCATATGTAACATTTTGTAAGTTAAATTGACTTTCCAATAATTAATTATAATTTTTACCACTAGGCATATGTAACTCGAGATTTAGAGAAGGATGAATAAGTTAAATTGACTTTCCAATATATGATTAAGGATAATATAATTTTCTTGACATATGTATAAAATTTGAATGTGCAAGGATGAATATGTTAAACAGCCAACAATCAGTTAGTTTAAAAGATTTCTCCAACAGAAATCAAGACTTCAATTAACAAATATGCATTGAAATAATATTCCAAGTTCCAGATTCCGAACACATTCGTAACTTGTTTTAATTTAATTTCTGACGTACAGGTCAAATTGATGTCAAAAGCATAGTTTAATGATGTTGATCATGTACTCTTCAAAAAGTGGGACTTCAAAAAAAATACAAATCTCAAATAGAAAAACTGAAGTAGGAGGGCCAAACACTGAAATAACAAGGTTAATTAACCCCAAGAACCCATACAAAAAAGAAAAAGAAAAAAAAACAGTAATTGTATTTCAATAAGAATTTCTCATATAATTCACTAAGCTAGCTACCCTAATATTAAACCAATAAGATTTACCCAAATAATTGATATTTCCCATGGGTCTTGGAATTTCTGAAATGGTCCAATTAAAAACTTTAAAAAAAATTATGTAAGTTGATTTTATTTTTTTAAAGTTTAGTGAGATAATACTTAAAACACAACGACAATGGAGTATTCATCCTTTTTACCATTTTAGGTTTAATTTTTAATGGAAGATTTTTAAATGAGGCATTTCTTGTAATATCAACGACAAATATATAACATAATAAAGATTTGTATTTTATTTTCCAAGGTCAACATGCTTAATATTAATTGTTGGCTTCAAATTGTTCTCAATTTTTACTAATGTGAACTCATACTACGCTATGTCTTCATGTTCATTACTCGTTGTTCTGTCGGTCATTTGGATGAGCTAAGTTACAAATTTATTTGTACACAAAGACAGGCGCGGCAATCGTGTCGTGTCAAAATTCGTGTATACACAATCATCGTGTTCGTGTCGATAGATCGATACGTGTTTAAAATGGTATTTATGGCACGAACTTGTTTATGAATCTCGTATCATGTTATCGTGTCGTGTCAAAAATTGTCGTCCTTACACAAAACGATGAGTTAAGGTACAAATATATCATTTAGTGGAGTCTACCAATATAATAAAAAAAAAGTACTCCATCTCTTTATGTAATCAATCTTGTGGGGGTCTCCGAAGATAAATTTAAAATTTTTTTAACTCTCTTTCTTGTACTTTATTTTTTTCTTAACGTGTGAAAAATATATTTTGTTCATCCTTTTGAATATGTTAAACAGCCAACAATCAGTTAGTTTAAAAGATTTTCTCCAACAGAAATCAAGACTTCAATTAACAAATATGCATTGAAATAATATTCCAAATTCCAGATTCCGGTAGTAATGTGAATCCAAACCACCAGCCCCGGCTAAGATATGGGAAAGTCATCGAGATTCCAATGCAAAAATGAAACGAAAGTCTGTCGGAATGCTCATTCCGAACCATTTTAAGATACAAAACAACCAAAAGCAGACATTTCAACTGATCGCATCGATTAACATCAAACACAACTTAGGACCAAAAAGCGACTATGCCATATATCCAGGCAGTTATCCTTAAAAACAACTATATATGCATATGAATGAGGAACATTTCGACTTGATCACTAAATAATCAGTACCATGACTAAAAAGATAGAGAGCATCATTACATGTAGCAGGAATTGAAATCAAGGGCCAAGAAATCATCACTCACCCATAATTATAATTGGTTCTATGAACTCACACCCATTAATGTTCCCTATATTATGCCAACCCTTAGTTTTAAAGAGTTTAATTACCATGAATACAACTACTGAACTGAAGCAACCCAACCCAACCCAACCCTGTCCACATAACTCAATTCACAAATAATAGAAAAAGGTTAACCCAGAAAGAAACAGTGTAGATGGGCCAAACACTGAAATAAACTCCAAAAGAAGGGAAGGAAAAACTAATTTCTAATCGTACTCATTAGTCCTCCTATAGATCTAAAGTAGTGTTATGGTTACAACATATGCCGGCAGAGGTTTTATATAAAGGGTTTGACTCATTTGGGCATTTTCTACGCCAAATAAAAGTTCGGGTGGCCGGTACTTGTTTGTTGTATTCGGAAACAAATTTTTTGGTTAACAAGAACTCTGTAACATGGAATGCCATGGTTGCTGCATATGCTCATCAAATGACAAGTCTTGGGACAAACCTGACCATGTCATCTTTTATCTGCCTGCAGTCATGGGGGTTTAGTAGATGAGGGTCTTGCTTACTTCACTTCAATGACCAAGGAGTTTGGAGTACCTGCTGGTATAGAGCATCGTGTCTGCATAGTTGATCTTCATGGACGATCAGGACGCCTTTCTCAGGCTGAAGCTTTTATCCAAAAAATGCCACTACCCCCAAATGACTTTGTATGGAGGAGCTTATTGGCAGCTAGTAGAATCCACGGAAATGTGCAGTTGGGGACAAAAAGCAACTGAGCATCTTCTTGAATCAGACCCATTAGATGACTCAGCTTATGTTCTCTATTCAAATGTCTGCGCAACTACAGGGAGATGGGAGGATGTGCAGAATGTAAGGGGGGAAATGGACCTAAACAACGTAAAGAAGAAGCCCGCTTGCAGTTGGGTCAAGTAGAAAAACAAAGAGTTCAATTGGGATAGGAGACCAGTCTCACCCACAAACTGGGCAGATATTCAAACTGAAGGAGCTGAAGAAGAAGATTAAAGCAGTTGGTTATGTCCCTGACACAAGCTTTGCATTGCATGATACTGATGAAGAACAAAAGGAGCAGTCTTTGGAACCACAGCGAGACTTGCACTTGCATATGGTTTGATCAGTACCTGTTTACAAATTTGTGAGCAGTATTGTTTGCATATGGTTTGAGCAGTACCTGTTTACAAGTTTGCATATGGCTGAGATATGGGAAAGGCTTCGAGATTCCAATGCAAAAATGAAACGAAAGTCTGTCGGAATGTTCATTCATTTTAAGATACAAAACATCATTACTCACCCATAATTGATCAGTACCATGACTAAAAAGACAGAGAACATGATTACATGAGCAGGAATTGAAATCAAGGGCCAAGAAATCATCACTCACCCATAAGCATCGCAACCCAACCCTGTCCACAGAAATTAAGCCAAGAATGAATCCCAAGTCAGATCAAGAAAAAAAAATTAATAATCAAGAATCAAGAATCAAGAATCAAATTGTAAAAGATATTAAACAAACAACAAATTAAAGATATGAAGAGAGAAGAAAAATTAATAATCAAGTACTGAACTGAAGCATTGCAACCCTTAGTTTGAAAGAGTTTAATTACTATGAATACAACTACTGAAGCATCGCAACCCAACCCTGTCCACAGAAATCAATTCACAATACAACTACTGAACTGAAGCATTGCAACCCAACCCTGTCCACAGAAATCAATTCACAAATACTAGTAACAAGACAGAGAAAAATTAAGCCAAGAATGAATCCCAAGTTAAGAATCAAGAATCAAATTGTAAAAGATATATATTAAACAAACAACATATTAAAGATATGAAGAGAGAAGAAAAAAATTACCGCAGCAAAAATTAATAATCAAGAATCAAATTGTAAAACACAAAAGACAGGACATGACAGGCATTTGAATAAATAGGAATAGGAAAGAAAAAATTAGCTCGGGTGGTACTCGCTGCTATGAAGATGTGAGCGATCATGAAGATGATCGTCCATGCATGGCAGCGAAGCACCACACGAACTAACTTTTTCTACCTCCCCTTCAACCTCTCCTCTCCTCATAATTTTGTAGTTCTCATCTCTCTCTCTATATATTAAATATCTTATTTGAGATAGAGTATATATAATCTTATTAGGATTAGGATTATATATTAAAAATCTTATTTGAGATAGAGTAGATAGAATTTTGATTATTTATATTTTGAAATAATCTTATTTAGATTTGGATTCAAAATAACAGTGTTACATATTAAGGAGTTTCATTTGTAATTTGTCTAAAAAGACGCATAAAAAAATGGGTCCTACAATAATTCATGTCTCTTCCGTCTTTCAGTAATTTTAAAAGATTGATATTGAGATTTTATATTTAATTTATTAATTTAGAAAAAACATTAATTACTTTCTTAATTTGTATGTTTCCTCCTAAGATATCAATTAGAAAGGATGGAAGGCCTAATTTACTCCTTTCGTTCCTCAACAAAAGATAATTTGAATTTGGTTATAACAATTGTAGGTATTATACATTTCTTAAAAGTCAAATTACAAAATTGTTATTCAAACTTACATATAAATTACATTAATTTTAAAATATATGATTTCTCAAAATGAGTTCTAAAAATTAAAATGAGACCTTTTTTATGAATCCTACTATGTATTACCATAAATTTACATCAGATTATAAATGGTGAAATTTATTAATAGCCTTACTACGAATTATAGGAGCCGTAACGCCCCCAAAATTCGGTCTATCTTCAAACAAGAGTTTGTTACATTACGGTTCTACTCATACCATACATCTATTTAGATTTGGATTCAAAATAACAGTGACTGAAAAAACATTTAACCCCGAATCAAGAGAAGTTTTTCTGAAAAAGAGCAGAAGCTGAGTATTTCGACTTCATCACTAAATGAGTACCATGACTAAAAAGACACAGAAACATTATGAAATTAACAATTAACATCATTACATGAATACTCATCAGCAGGAATTGAAATCAAGGGTCAAAATAGAATGGGAAGGTTGAACAAACAGACTACAAACTGCTGCTGCTGCTGCCTCCCAGCATAACAAACAGTTGTAGCAGCCCGCCTCTTAAAACTACTAGCTACTTTAGAATTCTTCTCATAGAGACTTGCAAATGCACAATTTCAGAATTTCAGTACTTAACTGCAAGTTTCTGTTATAGAATTCCCAGAGAAGAGTAAACATTAATCATAGCTACTTGGTTTTTTACATGACATGAGCAAAAATACATATCGCTATTCTGCATATTAGGCCTTTAAACTTTTTGATATGGATAGTATAAATGTTTGCATACAAAAAATTAGTTCTAACAGTGTTTAGCTTTTCTAAATCAATACTGAAGTTTTTCTAAATCAATCAATGAATCAATCATGAAAAAGAGCATAAACTTAATTATCATTCACTGGACTTCGGGATGGCGGCTGCAGGCTTTGGTTCTGGTTCAGCTTCTCTTTGTTGGGCCTCGAACAGTTACGCCTGACTTCACCTCGGGCTCCTCCGGTGAGCGAGGACAGCTTGACCATAGCACGGGCAAAATCCCTTCTAAAGGCAAAGGCATCTAATGCATACTCCCTTACAACTTCGGCTGTCTTATCGTCAAACATGAGCTGATTGTCTGCGTAGAGTAACCCTCTTCCTTTTACCAGATTCCGGTAGTAATGTGAATCCAAACCACCAGCCCCGGCTAAGATATCACCTCCACCACCGCTCCTTCTACTAACCTGGCATCTCCCTCTCAGCTCGCGTACTATGTTTGAAGAAATTGTTGGGTCCGGCTGTCCCGTGCCCAATAAATTATCACTCACCCTTGGTTCTATGAACGCACACCCAATCTTCCCTATATTATGCGAACCTTCAAGTATAAAAATACAAACTCCATTACTAATAGTTTGGAACATTAATAGAGTGCAATTTATCTTATCTTATACATTATTAATGGAGTGTAATTGCAAATATATATATACCTAGAAGTGCAACAGTTTCTCTGGCAGTGAATCCCCTGAGCCCAAACAAACGAAGTGTCTCGCTGATATTTCCATTAGGTCTTGGAATTTCTGCCATGGCCTCGTCAAAGAAAGATCCTATGATGTCTCGTCGCCCAGTAAGAACCGGATAAAATGGACCACTAATCTGTAATCACCACCAAAAAATGAATACAATGTACTATAGGATATGTATGTAGAAGCAAAGGAAATCAGTACGAGAGATAGAGATAGAGAGACTATATCAGTTGAAACAGAGTCCAAACCTGAGCAATGCCATCTCTAGTTGCAAGAACAATGATGTCTGCACATGACACTACTCCTGGACAAGCCCTTTCCAGCTCCTGTTTGATCCTTTCTACATAGTCAAATCCTTTAAGAGTCTGGTTAGGAATGGCCTGACGTTCAACGGTGCTATCATTTCCGTTGGCAGCCAATAGAACTGAAGCATCGCAACCATGTCCGCAAAAATCAATTCACTGAGGCCAGTTAACCAGATGAAAAAACAAATACTAGTAACAACAACAATCCAAATCGCCCTCAACAACAATCTAAAAGAAGAGTCATCCAAATTATAAGAATATTTAACAAAATACCAAGAAAACGAACAATAGAATCGTATTCATTGAATTAAGATGCCACGGACAAAGTTGATTATATCAACACTGCTACATAATGAAACATTTCAAAAGTATTAAGAAGTTTACCATCAACAAAACAAAGAAAATCAAAAACTAAAATCCCAAGTCAATACAAAACAACAAAAATAGGGAGAGAGAAGAAAATTACAGTAGTTGCTCTCAATCAGACCACCCAAGGAAAAAGGCAAAAATAATCAAGAATCAAATTGTAAAACATAAGGACAGGCAATTGAATAATACACAAATAACAGTCAATCCAAATATGATAATCAAACAAACAGCCCTTTTAAGAACAACATTGCTACTTGCAATTAAGGGTTTTAAACGGAAGAAACAACCTTACTGTAAGAACCCATTTCAAATACAGAGTGAGCTAATTGAATAGTAATAGTGAATCAAGAACAAATTGAATAGTAGCAAAATGTGATAATCCAACAAAAACACCATTGAACAACAACATTGGTAATCGAAATTAAGGGTTTTAAGCAAAAGAAACAGTTAGGCATTACAATAGTGGATCAAGAAATTAGAAGAATTAATACACAGACAGATATTGAAGGGTGAGAAAATGGGTTTTTAGGAACTCCACAGTTTCTGGCAATTGAATAATACCCAAATAACAAGTCGAGACAAATATACAAAAACCCCATTGAAGAACAACATTGGTACTTGAAATTAAGGGTTTTAAGCAGAAGAAACAACATTACCGTAAGAACACATTTCAAGAAAGACTAAGCAAACTGAATAGTGTTAGTAAATCAAGAATTTAGAGAAATTAACATAAAGATCTTGAAGGGTAAGAAAAAGGGATTTAGAAAACCTGTATAAAGCAGTCATGAAACATAAGACGCAATAACTGAGCAGGAGCTCGCGTCTCTTCTGCCATAACACGATTGGCGGATGCCCACACTATCATCTCTGCCTCCGGGCACTTTTCTCTGTAGAAATCAAATCTGAGGGTCTCCTTATTGCTTTGTTGCAGAAATAACCCATCAGAGTCGCCGAATAGTTCGTCTGGCGCTTCACTGGAATTCAACCTCGAAATTGACAACAAAGTTGTCAACCCATGAAGCAAATCGTCGCCATTATCACCGGAATCATCTTATGCGTGATTACTCCACGACTCGGCATCATCGCAAGAAGACGAAGAACAGTGGAGGAAAGGATGGGATTACGCGGGAAGAAAAGAGAAAGGCCCGGGGTATATATATAGGCGGTAGCTAATATCCACCGACTAAAGTTACTTTGATCCTTTTTTTTTCTTTTAAACCTTTCTTAATTTCATTTTCAAAATTTAAAACTTTTGAGTTTTTTTTTTCTTCATATTTACTCTTAAATTCATGAGTCGCGGTGATAATTGATAAAAATATGACGACTTGTTTAAATTAATAAAAATATATAAATAATTGATTGATGTGTGTACTCATATATTCAAATTAAAAGTATACATAACTTAAATTAATGTACCAAACTACTAATTTATTTTTAATCAGTTACTTAAGTTAATTAACTAAGTGTCTCGTGCGAAATACAAGTTATTTATTGAATAAAATTATTTTTAATTTATTTTATATAGTAATTATAAAATATATTTTTTGAATTTAAATTGACTTACTACTATTTATTTTGTTTAAAAAACAAATGATTACGTATCAAATATAATTGTCAAATACTCACAATTGAGTGTTTATTAAGTAATTCTTTTGTTATTTTTAATTTAATATTAAATTTTTATATAATTTCAAAAATTAATATTTTTTTAATAATTAATTATTTGTATTTATATATGTATTTTTAATTAGAGTTACGATTCTTATTATCTATCGGTCATTCATTTAAGACTCGCTCTATTGTCACTCATAATTTTTTTAATCTACTTTTAATTTTAGTACCAATTTTTTAGTCACAAAAAACACTATCGATAATAACTTCACATGCAAACAGCTCCATTACTTCTAGCCATAATATAAAAGAGGAAAAAAAATAAGGCATGCCTTCAAAATTTGAATTTAAAGCCATAAAATGAGCAAACAGTTCAGGCTTGATTCAAACTCGTTCGACTAAAAGTTTGATTCAAGCTCGACTTAAAATATAAATGAGTCAAATATGAGCAATTTTTAAAATTCGATAATTTACTCGAACCATCTCAAATTGCAATTTTCTATTAATACTCGGACCATATTCGTTCGAAAAGCTCAAATTGCTCGGGTTCGATTCGAGATCGTGCTCGACTCGAGAGCTAAACGACCTTCAATCAAACCTTTTTTATCTGTGAATATTTCGTAAGTTTGATTTCACAACAACACAATCATCTGTTAGCGCGATTTTGACATGCTGTTTTGGTAATTTCGTCAGGTGTACAAAATTCGGCGTCTATTATTTCTGGGTGTGCTCGGAATGATCAGCTTTTGGAAACCTTGAAAATTAAATTATTTCTTTTCGGAATGATCAGTAATACAGAATTTTTACCACTAGGCATATGTAACATTTTGTAAGTTAAATTGACTTTCCAATAATTAATTATAATTTTTACCACTAGGCATATGTAACTCGAGATTTAGAGAAGGATGAATAAGTTAAATTGACTTTCCAAAATATAATTAAGGATAATATAATTTTCTTGACATATGTATAAAATTTGAATGTGCAAGGATGAATATATTAAACAACCAAGAATCAGTTAGTTTAAAAGATTTCTCCAACAGAAATCAAGACTTCAATTAACAAATATGCATTGAAATAATATTCCAAGTTCCAAATTCCGAACACCTTCGTAACTTGTTTTAACTTAATTTCTGACGTACAAGTCAAATTGATGTCAAAAGCATAGTTTAATGGTGTTGATCATGTACTTCTCAAAAAGTGGGACTTCAAAAAAAAAAACAAATCTCAAATAGAAAAACTGAAGTAGGAGGGCCAAACACTGAAATAACAAGGTTAATTAACCCCAAGAACCCATACAAAAAAGAAAAAGAAAAAAAAACAGTAATTGTATTTCAATAAGAATTTCTCATATAATTCACTAAGCTAGCTACCCTAATATTAAACCAATAAGATTTACCCAAATAATTGATATTTCCCATGGGTCTTGGAATTTCTGAAATGGTCCAATTAAAAACTTTAAAAAAAATTATGTAAGTTGATTTTATTTTTTTAAAGTTTAGTGAGATAATACTTAAAACACAACGACAATGGAGTATTCATCCTTTTTACCATTTTAGGTTTAATTTATAATGGAAGATTTTTAAATGAGGCATTTCTTGTAATATCAACGACAAATATATAACATAATAAAGATTTGTATTTTATTTTCCAAGGTCAACATGCTTAATATTAATTGTTGGCTTCAAATTGTTCTCAATTTTTACTAATGTGAACTCATACTACGCTATGTCTTCATGTTCATTACTCGTTGTTCTGTCGGTCATTTGGATGAGCTAAGTTACAAATTTATTTGTACACAAAGACAGGCGCGGCAATCGTGTCGTGTCAAAATTCGTGTATACACAATCATCGTGTTCGTGTCGATAGATCGATACGTGTTTAAAATGGTATTTATGGCACGAACTTGTTTATGAATCTCGTATCATGTTATCGTGTCGTGTCAAAAATTGTTGTCCTTACACAAAACGTTGAGTTAAGGTACAAATATATCATTTAGTGGAGTCTACCAATATATTATAAAAAAAGTACTCCGTCTCTTTATGTAATCAATCTTGTGGGGGTCTCCAAAGATAAATTTAATTTTTTTTTAACTCTCTTTCTTGTACTTTATTTTTTTCTTAACGTGTGAAAAATATATTTTGTTCATCCTTTTGAATATGTTAAACAGCCAACAATCAGTTAGTTTAAAAGATTTTCTCCAACAGAAATCAAGACTTCAATTAACAAATATGCATTGAAATAATATTCCAAATTCCAGATTCCGGTAGTAATGTGAATCCAAACCACCAGCCCCGGCTAAGATATGGGAAAGTCATCGAGATTCCAATGCAAAAATGAAACGAAAGTCTGTCGGAATGCTCATTCCGAACCATTTTAAGATACAAAACAACCAAAAGCAGACATTTCAACTGATCGCATCGATTAACATCAAACACAACTTAGGACCAAAAAGCGACTATGCCATATATCCAGGCAGTTATCCTTAAAAACAACTATATATGCATATGAATGAGGAACATTTCGACTTGATCACTAAATAATCAGTACCATGACTAAAAAGATAGAGAGCATCATTACATGTAGCAGGAATTGAAATCAAGGGCCAAGAAATCATCACTCACCCATAATTATAATTGGTTCTATGAACTCACACCCATTAATGTTCCCTATATTATGCCAACCCTTAGTTTTAAAGAGTTTAATTACCATGAATACAACTACTGAACTGAAGCAACCCAACCCAACCCAACCCTGTCCACATAACTCAATTCACAAATAATAGAAAAAGGTTAACCCAGAAAGAAACAGTGTAGATGGGCCAAACACTGAAATAAACTCCAAAAGAAGGGGAAGGAAAAAACTAATTTCTAATCGTACTCATTAGTCCTCCTATAGATCTAAAGTAGTGTTATGGTTACAACATATGCCGGCAGAGGTTTTATATAAAGGGTTTGACTCATTTGGGCATTTTCTACGCCAAATAAAAGTTCGGGTGGCCGGTACTTGTTTGTTGGTATTCGGAAACAAATTTTTTTGGTTAACAAGAACTCTGTAACATGGAATGCCATGGTTGCTGCATATGCTCATCAAATGACAAGTCTTGGGACAAAACCTGACCATGTCATCTTTTATCTGCCTGCAGTCATGGGGGTTTAGTAGATGAGGGTCTTGCTTACTTCACTTCAATGACCAAGGAGTTTGGAGTACCTGCTGGTATAGAGCATCGTGTCTGCATAGTTGATCTTCATGGACGATCAGGACGCCTTTCTCAGGCTGAAGCTTTTATCCAAAAAATGCCACTACCCCCAAATGACTTTGTATGGAGGAGCTTATTGGCAGCTAGTAGAATCCACGGAAATGTGCAGTTGGGGACAAAAAGCAACTGAGCATCTTCTTGAATCAGACCCATTAGATGACTCAGCTTATGTTCTCTATTCAAATGTCTGCGCAACTACAGGGAGATGGGAGGATGTGCAGAATGTAAGGGGGGAAATGGACCTAAACAACGTAAAGAAGAAGCCCGCTTGCAGTTGGGTCAAGTAGAAAAACAAAGAGTTCAATTGGGATAGGAGACCAGTCTCACCCACAAACTGGGCAGATATTCAAACTGAAGGAGCTGAAGAAGAAGATTAAAGCAGTTGGTTATGTCCCTGACACAAGCTTTGCATTGCATGATACTGATGAAGAACAAAAGGAGCAGTCTTTGGAACCACAGCGAGACTTGCACTTGCATATGGTTTGATCAGTACCTGTTTACAAATTTGTGAGCAGTATTGTTTGCATATGGTTTGAGCAGTACCTGTTTACAAGTTTGCATATGGCTGAGATATGGGAAAGGCTTCGAGATTCCAATGCAAAAATGAAACGAAAGTCTGTCGGAATGTTCATTCATTTTAAGATACAAAACATCATTACTCACCCATAATTGATCAGTACCATGACTAAAAAGACAGAGAACATGATTACATGAGCAGGAATTGAAATCAAGGGCCAAGAAATCATCACTCACCCATAAGCATCGCAACCCAACCCTGTCCACAGAAATTAAGCCAAGAATGAATCCCAAGTCAGATCAAGAAAAAAAAATTAATAATCAAGAATCAAGAATCAAGAATCAAATTGTAAAAGATATTAAACAAACAACAAATTAAAGATATGAAGAGAGAAGAAAAATTAATAATCAAGTACTGAACTGAAGCATTGCAACCCTTAGTTTGAAAGAGTTTAATTACTATGAATACAACTACTGAAGCATCGCAACCCAACCCTGTCCACAGAAATCAATTCACAATACAACTACTGAACTGAAGCATTGCAACCCAACCCTGTCCACAGAAATCAATTCACAAATACTAGTAACAAGACAGAGAAAAATTAAGCCAAGAATGAATCCCAAGTTAAGAATCAAGAATCAAATTGTAAAAGATATATATTAAACAAACAACATATTAAAGATATGAAGAGAGAAGAAAAAAATTACCGTAGCAAAAATTAATAATCAAGAATCAAATTGTAAAACACAAAAGACAGGACATGACAGGCATTTGAATAAATAGGAATAGGAAAGAAAAAATTAGCTCGGGTGGTACTCGCTGCTATGAAGATGTGAGCGATCATGAAGATGATCGTCCATGCATGGCAGCGAAGCACCACACGAACTAACTTTTTCTACCTCCCCTTCAACCTCTCCTCTCCTCATAATTTTGTAGTTCTCATCTCTCTCTCTATATATTAAATATCTTATTTGAGATAGAGTATATATAATCTTATTAGGATTAGGATTATATATTAAAAATCTTATTTCAGATAGAGTAGATAGAATTTTGATTATTTATATTTTGAAATAGTCTTATTTAGATTTGGATTCAAAATAACAGTGTTACATATTAAGGAGTTTCATTTGTAATTTGTCTAAAAAGACGCATAAAAAAATGGGTCCTACAATAATTCATGTCTCTTCCGTCTTTCAGTAATTTTAAAAGATTGATATTGAGATTTTATATTTAATTTATTAATTTAGAAAAAACATTAATTACTTTCTTAATTTGTATGTTTCCTCCTAACATATAAAGGATGGAAGGCCTAATTTACTCCTTTCGTTCCTCAACAAAAGATTCCCAGCTTGATTTTCAAAATTAATTTGTTAAATTCTAAATTCGATATCAAATAATTTGAATCTGGTTATAACAATTGCAGGTATTGTAAATTTCTTAAAAGTCAAATTACAAAATTGTTATTCAAACTTATATAAATTACATTAATTTTAAAATATAGGATTTCTCAAAATGAGTTCTAAAAATTAAAACGATACCTTTTTTTATGAATCCTACTATGTATTAGGATAAATTTACGCCGAATTATAATGGTGAAGTTTATTAATACATGATATTACTACGAATTATAGAAGGTTCCCACGTATTACATATATCTCCAAAATATAATCAATCAAAAAATCAGCGTAAATATTCGCAATATATATATATATATATATATATATATATATATATATATATTATTTTCTTATTTTTATTAGGTTTTCTAAATGAAAACGTGTTTGAAACCATTATCAATTGCACTTATCCACCACAAAATAACATATTTCAAAGGGAATTATACACAGATTAAGGGTTAAGAACTTGTCAAACAAAGGCCACATACTTTTGCATATAAAAAAGGCCTCATATATAACACTGTAAAATAAGCAAACAGTTCGGCTTCGATTTGTACTTGCTCGACTAAATGTTCGATTTGAGCTCGATTCGAAATATAAATGATTAAAATATGAGCAAATTTTAAAGTTCGATAAATTAAATTATTCGAACTTTCTCAAATTATAATTTTCTATTAATACTCGGATTATATTCATTCGAAAAGTTCAAATTAACCGGACTCGATTCGAGATCGTGGTCGACTCGGTAACTAAATGAGTCTCAATCAAACTTCATTTTATACTCGTTAAATTTTTGTTAATTAGAAATGGGTTTGACAAGAATAAATATTAAAGCATTTTGAGGCTTAATTTAATGTGGGACCCACACTCCGGAAATGCCGGGTCCATGCACTAATACGTTCTCCTCCGCGAGAAGTATAACGTGGTATATTTATGTGATTAAATCCATTAAGAATTGAATGAAAAAATTGACTCCAAATTTTTCTACTTGAAATGTTGTAAATTACAAAAGTCCCACATTAGGCATTTGAGAGAAAAATGAAGAACATATATATGAGATGTTTGCTCAATGGAAAAGGCCCCAAGAGGCACCCTACTTTCGTGGAAGGGAGATGACATAGCCAATGCATGGTTCAAACCCACAGACGCCGCCGCCGTCCGGTCGGTCGGGTCGGGCTCGGTTGTGGGTCAAGAAAGGGTGATGATTACCTTATCTTGTTACAGGTTTTTGCCAGGGCCGGCCTTGAGTTTTTCAGGGCCTAAAGCGATAAAAAAAAAAAATTTGGACCCTTTGCAAATTGCTATTAAGATAGGTATAAAAAAACTAAGAACTTTCTCTGAACAAAAGAGCATAAATACGAAAGAATACCAAATATAATAACCGATTATTTCAATATTTTCAAAGCATCATTCAGATATCACATTATCACTAATTCAAAAAAGTAATCAGTTCAAAGACATAATATCATTAACAGAGGGGTGGATGATATCATCAACAGCTCTTTTTGAATAACACTTGCTTATAATGGGTAAATTATAAATAAAGAAGCATAAAATTTTATAGTTCAGGTAATGGAATGTAACCTTACTAAATTTTAAATAGTTTCACAAAGATCAATCAGGGGGTGCATATCCAAGCTATGACAAGAGTTCACCTGTTTGGTTATTCTTCAAATAGTACCCATGGTAGATAGTGTAAAACTCAAAATCTTCCCAGCAAGAGTTTACCTATTTTCTTTTGTAATATATTGGCTATATTATGACCTCAGTCTTTACCTGTCAAATTTTAATACCAATAAGTAAAGTACGCATAGTTTATTAATAGAGATAATCGTAAAGTCTGCACTATCCGGATTAAGGGAAAAAAATGAGATTATACATATTTGCAAAGAAACACAAGAATGCATATGGCAGAACCAATTATTTCAGCTAATCCATTGAATATGTTAGTTTCAAAAACAAGCAAAAGTGTCCATTATTTTTAATTATTCCAAACACACAAGTCAAACAAGTACATATATAAGAGAAAGGCAGAAAGCTCAGGAGAACACACATGGTGAATTAAAGTAATTAAAAATACTTTTTAGGAGCCATGGTGAATTAAAAATCAATAATATTCTAGCATAATCAGATAATAGCATAAACATAAACAAGTATATGTCTGGATCAAATATCTGGAAGCTCCATCACTCTTTGTAACCTTTGACTTCGAATGAAGCTCTCTAAGATTTTAAGTATATATTTTACTGTTCTGGTGCTATATATTGCATTTATTAAAAATATAAAACAGAAAAAATGTCTATAACTTCTCTGTCTTCTCAGCCCACAGTAGGTAGTAAAAAAGAATTCAATATTCAGATTAAAAAAAAACTAATGTAAATTCAGAAAACAGATAATGCTAGGGATCATATATACTTGAATAAGGAAAATTAATTAACGTGAAAAAAATAAATTAAAACCCAATTTCAAGGCAAAAGTTATAGAGAGAGAGAGAGCTCGAAGAGAATTAAAGCGGGAGATGAGGAGATCTGATCTGATTCGGAGGAAGCGAATCACGAATGGCATGAACGTCACGGTCGTCGTCGGAATGAATTGTGCAGGATCAAAAAAGATCAAAAGAATTCCTTGAGGAGAAGGGGCGAAAAGGCGAGAAGCTTGTAATCGAATGACGAAAAGCGGAAAAGGCTAGTGTATCTGTGTATGTATGCTGTACAGTGATATAAAAAAAGGGGCCCTAAAAAATTTTGGACCTAAACCCCGGGCACCTTGGGCTTTAGCCCAGGGCCGGTGCTGGTTTTTGCCCTTAATATTATATTAAAGATGAAAATGCACAATTAAAAAAAATTTAAAACAAATAAAGTGTCCTAAAACTATGTACTCAAAGAAGGATAAATTTTGACATACCTCAATTATCCAGCAATCACCACAGTTTATATTTGACAAAAAATAAAAAAAATAAAATAAAAAACCTAAACAAGATGTGCTCTACGTGAGTGAATGCATGAATGAGACAATTAGTATTCTAACTAACAATAAAAAAACAAAAAAGCTAAGCTACTATTTTTTTTAAGATACAAAATACCAGGAATAGCGCAACAATAATCTTTTCTTTCCGCATGTTGATTCGCTTCGATACTCCTGAAAAAAATAAAATAAAAAATAATAATAATATTAGAAATAAAAAAACTAATTCGAATAAATAAAAATTAAAGAATATAAAACTAAGTATAGTCTCCCGCAACCGCGCCAAAAACATGATGTGCTAAAATTATGTACTGCAAGTGCACAATGTCTATTGTAAATTTGACAAGTGCATGTCGAACCACATATACTAGATTAATTTTAATGAATCATTAATATCTATTTTAGGCTAATTAGAATTAAAGATTGGAAATTGATTAACTGGAATATGAAAACTAATATTGAGAAAACAATCTAGGAATTCGAATCCATTAAAAAATAGACATAACAAGTAATTCAATATTTTCTATTTTTATAACTTAATTATGGTTTTGATCTTCCTTCCCTTTAATTTAGTAATTTTATAATTAACATGGGCAAGCATAGACTATGAAAATTTAAGGAATAACTATAACTCATCAAAACTTATTTGAGCAAGCACGGATCATGAAAAACTCATATCTTAACAATAATATATAAAAACCTCTTAATTAATTTAAAATCACATAAGAATTATAAAACGAATGTATTTCAATAACAAAACATGAAGGCGAAATTAATTAAACATAAAAGTATAAATAATAGAAGATATGAAAAATATTATCATGAATAATTATTTAATTTCATCTTCATCCTAGATATAAAAAAAATTAACTACACATTAAAATAAATAAACTAACTAAAATAAAGAAGAGAAAAAGAATAAAAATAAATAAGAAAACTCCTTTTAATTAACGATCATCCAACGAACATACAATGAAGACATAATTTAATATACTCCTACCCCTAACCTAAACTAATACAATACTTCATATCCCTTCTCTCTAAAACAAGAGACATATTTATAAGAAAAATAAATTTGTTCCATAATTTAGATTCATTGAACTTAGACACTTTGGTTCCTTTTTATTCTTTTCTTTCCTTCTTGATTTCAATTTCTATATGGTAATCCTCTAAGAGTATTTTTCTATATTTAAAAGTTGGATATAATTCCTTTATTTGCTCCCCAAGAAAAATAAAGGTTATTTCCTATAAAGCAAAATAAAATGTATTAGTTAAATAAAAATATCAAATAATAAATATGAGAATATTAAAATGTATTAATTATGTGTGTATCAAATACTCCCAAACCTAACTTTTGCTTGTCTCGAGTAAAATAAAAATAAAATAAAAATTATACTATCCCGTTTTCGTAGAAAACATGAGCCTTTAAACCCCAAGGTTACTCCAAGTGGACGAGTTGTGTCTCGTGAGGATTTGCAGTGAATATACCCAAAAAAATCAAAACAAAATCTTTTTGAATTCAACAAGTTATGAAATTGAAAGAAAACTAACTTTTAAATATCTATGGGCATTATAAATAAGAAAGATTAAATTCAGAATCACACTTTCACCTTATCAAAAATACTCAATCTTCATTTTAGACACCATCCTTCATTAAATTAATTCCATATGATGCATGCATGTATATATGAAGTAACTCTTAGTAGGGATTTTACCATGAAAATCAAGCAAACTAATTAATTTTTTTCATTTTTTTTCTCTTTTTTCATTTTTTTTTCTTGACTTGTGCAATGTCTTTTTTTCTTAGGCTAGCGAGCGCTGGGCCAATGACTCCCAAACCAGTTGGTTTTAGGGTACTGGGTGTAGAGACACAACTAAGAGCTTACTTATTTGAGTAACAAATGCCACAAAACTAGAATAGTCAAACTGCTTTTATCCATCACACTTTTCAGTGTAAATATCGATACTTCTTGAGGCTTGGATACCCAATTATTTTCATTCAATAGACATTGAAGCAGTTACTTATTTTTGTTCTTTTTCAAACTTTTTTTCAATTTCTTTCTTTTTTTCTTGAAATTGCTCGAATTATAGTTTATACCCACAACTAAGAGTTAGTGTGAACGTGAAGTGAAGAGATGCATACGTACTTTATTTTACTCAAGATGGTGTTTCAAACTAAGATTTCTTACCTTATCGAAGATTCAAGTGTTCTGAATCTTTTAATCTTACTCATGAGTTTTAACTCCACGGACATTTATTAGAATAAATTCAATCCATAAAAACTCAAACAAAATTTTTAATTTTTCAATTTCCTTTTGGTTTTTTTTATTCAAAAAGAAGAAAAAAAATCTAAATCTTATAATAAAAATGCAAAACCCCTCCATACCTTAATCATGTATTGTCCTCAATGTATGCAAATGAAGAAAATGAAGAAAAGAGAATAAAGATGTGAAGGAATTGTACCTTGTATGGTGGGACATTTGTTCTACAAGAAAATGTGGTGAAAAAGAAAACAAATGTACATACCTACAAATTTCATAAATCTTAAAAAGTATGTGACTGAAAGTGAATGATACAAATAATTAAGTGAGTGAGAACTTGAAATTCAGATAAGGCACACTTAGAATAGGGGTTGAATAAGTGTGGGAACAAACTATGTCTAATTTTTGAACTTTTAAACTCTTTCTCTCTTTCTTACTGTGTGGGTGCTGTAGAAGAATTGGACATAGTTTGTTCCCACACTTATTCAAAAAAGAGTTTAAAATGAGGGGTTATGGACAACTCTTGGATCATGAGAATGAATCCATGTTTTCTTACCGTGTGGGTGCTGTAGAACAAGTTTTTTGTTCCTACATCAAGTGCTCTTTGTGATCTTTGACTTTACTGCAAAGACATGGATTAATGTTGCTACTTTGGTTTCGATTCCTAAGGTCAGGATTGATGAGACTATAAGGACTGATTCTGGGAAAGCAGTTGATTCATTTCTGAGTAGTATTAAGGCAAAGGGAAGACAATTTGATTTCACCTTATTCTGTACTTGTTATCAACAACTATAGCGCTTTGAAAGCTATATAGTAATGAGTGAGATAGGAAATGGACTTGGGCCCAAAAGTGGTTAAGTAAGGCTCTCTGAGTGATTAGAGGTACTTAACCTTGTGAAAATTCAAATTTGTCTAGAGTACTCTGAGTTTATGGGTAGTAGCTTCTACGCGAACTAAATGAATTTGGCGTGAGAGCTCCCGCATTGTTTTCTTTAAAAGGATTGATGTCTATATGTTAGCCCTAACTAGTTTGATATAGAGCTCCCGCATTGCAGGTGAACTAAGCGGTCGCACGGTTCAGCAGTCAAATGTTTACATGTTATTGGTTTAAGTTAGTTTTGGCAGATATGAGGATTACATCGTCCCCGTCATGGGCGATTGGGAGATGTTGGATTTTGGGTATCCAAATGGGTCACCCGTGAAGGGTCCGACCCTGTTGTTTTAATCAACTGACGACTTCCCAATTGACAAGGTCAATTGTTGTTCATTAATTTGAACGTTACGTGACTAAACGTGGAGAGAAAGTTGGGAAGTGGTTCAACCACTTTAGTATTAAATACCCATATTCCTCAGTCGATCCATTAACACGCAATTCATTTTTCAGTTTGCCAAATATACAAAGCGCTCCCATATACAAACCAAACCCTAATTGTTACGAAACGTGAGTTGAGTGTTCCTTTCTTGATAGTAGTTCGAAAACACTGTTGGGCTTCAAGAACATTGATTTGCAGGAGGTTTTTCGCATAAGAGGTTTCACTCTACAAGAGATAAGACTTTGACTCTCCTATTATGTATAAATATTTGAAATAACATACATATAAAATTTCTTCATATCACTATCTAAAAAAAGCATATATAGAAACAACCAACAATCAGTTCGTTTAAAAGATTTCTCCAACAAAAAAGATCAAACATAAGAAATTAAAGGAGACATCACGCAATCAACTGAAAAATGTTCTACGTATTGTAATGGTGTTGATCATGTACTATTCAAAAAGTGGGACTTCAAAAAAAATACAAATCTCAAAGAGAAAAACTGAAGTAGGTGGGCGAAACACTGAAATTACAAGGCTAATTAACCCCAAGAGCCCATACAAAAAAAAAAGAGAAAAACAAATTTCTTGTCCTGCTCCGACTTTTCCATTGAATTTTGGGTTCTTTACACAAATATACAACAATTAGAAAGTAATTACACCATTAGTGCATCAAAAAATAATTATAAAAATAATACACTTTTCAATATTTATTTACAATATTAGTGCAATTATGATTATTTAATTTAGGAAATTAGTATAGGATTCAATTCATAATGATAAGGAAACCTAAAATCAAGGAGAAATAACTACCATAATTAATAATTCAAATTCAAATATCTAGGATATAACAACAACAAAAAATTCAAATTCGAAAATAATTGCATACTAATTCCCAGCAAGAACAGAGTTACCAAACAAATCGAAAACAAAACAAAGAGGAAATCACGAACAACCAAAACAAATCAAAGAAGAAGAAGTCGGAGTTACCAAACCAGCAAGAACAGATCCAAAATGAATTCGGAGTAGCCGAACAAAGAGGAAATCACGAACAATTTTTTTTAATGAATATTTGTTTACCCACAAAAACTAAAATGGTTACCTTTGTATGAAGGTTTGGCTACCAACTGTTCAATATTCAAAATAATTTTATTTTTAAAAGATTATTTATAAGTAACTAACAACTATATAAATGAAAACTTAGACATGACATTTCGGGTACCTTCTGCACGTAACACTTGGAAACTGTTCATAATTTTTTTATATAATTAATTTGTAACCCAATAAAACTGAATTGGTTACCTTTTTATGAAGGTTTGGCTACCAACTTATAAATAACATTTTAAAAATAAAATTATTATGAATATAGTGCAGTTGGTAGCCAAACCTCCGTACAAAGGTAATAATTTTAATTTTTGTGGGTAACCAAATATTCATAAAAAATAATTTTATGAATGATGGCACTGGTGCTTGTAGCTTTCAGAACCCTCAGGCTAGTAAAAATATTATGCTGATGAGAGGTAATGCTGTTAGGGGATATCAAATGAAGAGAAAGGATGGAGAAGCAAATAGTAGTAATATTAATAAGCCTCATAGCAATATAAATTTTGTTGGTCATGGTAGACCTATGTTACATCATACCCAAAACAACAACCAGAACAAGAGAGAAATAAAAATTGATTACAGTGCAAAGGTCGTCAATGCATATCAATATGGCCGTCTCGAATTTGGGCTAAGATACTGAGCAATAAGGAAGAAAGGGATGATTAAATGTACGGATTCCTTGATTATGCACAGAAATCGAGGTGTTTGGAGTGCAGAATCCGCAATTACGGAGAAGTGATTGATTATTCCGGTCGATCATCAGAGAGAGACGGAGCGTGGATGAGGAGGAGCGTAGATGTTGTTCTGTTCTTGTAATTAGTATGCAGTTGTTCTAGATGAGGAGAGAGAGAAGAAGCCACGGGAATAACTGAAAGTAGTATGCACACAAGCCAATCATGTTTGATAATAAAGCATATACTTTGTAACAATCTTATTCATTTATTAATAAAAAGTATTTATTTATTAAAGGCTTTTAATTATCTACATGATGCTGTTTTACAATATGTGATAAACCCATAGTTTTAAGCAATGCTTTTAGAATAATGATGATGATCATTCTAATGAGATCTAAATTCTTAGAAAGCTTAAACCTAAAACAGTTCCCAATCGTTGGATTACTAAATTGGGGATTAGTGAATCCGGATAGATTGGTACATACGTTGCTTGCTCATTGGATGAGGATGATTGATCTCATGATCATTTGTGTGGAGACACTAAAGCAAGTATGTAGGTGCTTATTAGAGAATAAGTTCACTGAACGTGGCAACCCAACCCTGTCCACAGAAATCAATTCACAAATACTAGTAACAAGACGGAGAAAAATTAAGCCAAGAATGAATCCCAAGTCAGATCAAGAAAAAAAATTAATAATCAAGAATCAAGAATCAAATTGTAAAAGATATTAAACAAACAACAAATTAAAGTTATGAAGAGAGAAGAAAAATTAATAATCAAGTACTGAACTGAAGCATTGCAACCCTTAGTTTGAAAGAGTTTAATTACCATGAATACAACTACTGAAGCATCGCAACCCAACCCTGTCCACAGAAATCAATTCACAAATACTAGTAACAAGACAGAGAAAAATTAAGCCAAGAATGAATCCCAAGTTAAGAATCAAGAATCAAATTGTAAAAGATATATATTAAACAAACAACATATTAAAGATATGAAGAGAGAAGAAAAAAATTACCGTAGCAAAAATTAATAATCAAGAATCAAATTGTAAAACACAAAAGACAGGACATGACAGGCATTTGAATAAATAGGAATAGGAAAGAAAAAATTAGCTCGGGTGGTACTCGCTGTTATGAAGATGTGAGCGATCATGAAGATGATCGTCCATGCATGGCAGCGAAGCACCACACGAACTAACTTTTTCTACCTCCCCTTCAACCTCTCCTCTCCTCTCCTCATAATTTTGTAGTTCTTATCTCTCTCTATATATATTAAATATCTTATTTGAGATAGAGTATATATAATCTTATTAGGATTAGGATTATATATTAAAAATCTTATTTGAGATAGAGTAGATAGAATTTTGATTATTTATATTTTGAAATAGTCTTTTTTAGATTTGGATTCAAAATAACAGTGTTACATATTAAGGAGTTTCATTTGTAATTTGTCTAAAAAGACGCATAAAAAAAATGGGTCCTACAATAATTCATGTCTCTTCCGTCTTTCAGTAATTTTAAAAGATTGATATTGAGATTTTATATTTAATTTATTAATTTAGAAAAAACATTAATTACTTTCTTAATTTGTATGTTTCCTCCTAAGATATCAATTAGAAAGGATGGAAGGCCTAATTTACTCCTTTCGTTCCTCAACAAAAGATTCCCATCTTGGTTTTCAAAATTAATTTGTTAAATTCTAAATTCGATATCAAATAATTTGAATTTGGTTATAACAATTGTAGGTATTATACATTTCTTAAAAGTCAAATTACAAAATTGTTATTCAAACTTACATATAAATTACATTAATTTTAAAATATATGATTTCTCAAAATGAGTTCTAAAAATTAAAATGAGACCTTTTTTATGAATCCTACTATGTATTACCATAAATTTACATCAGATTATAAATGGTGAAATTTATTAATAGCCTTACTACGAATTATAGGAGCCGTAACGCCCCCAAAATTCGGTCTATCTTCAAACAAGAGTTTGTTACATTACGGTGCTACTCATTCCATACATACATCTATATATCCTTAAGACATAATTAAGTCCTCAAAATATAACAATATATTTCCTCAAATCTAAGATTTTATTACCTTAAAATCTTCAATATATACAAATAATGATAATTACATTATTCTTTTTATTTATACATGTGACTTTTATCCGCCACAACAGATACATAAAAAATTTTATAATTACATTACAAGACTTGACTTGATCTTCTATTCAAACTTCACTGGATCCTTCATTTCTTCCTAGTTCCACTGAAAATATTTTTATTTTAAGCAAGTGTGATCATTCGATTGCTCAACAAGTTCTAGCACACTAGCGAAGTATTTACCTGTCTCTCCCCTCCTAGTTCTGACATTTGATTAAAACTTTTTCACATTCTGATGTATATTTGAGTAAATACTATTGTTTTTATATAAATTGTTATGATATCTATAAATTGATATGCTATTATTTATTACATATTTAATTATAACATTATAACAATTATTACACAAAGATTTTTAAATTATCCAAAAAAATTATAAAATGACAAAATAATTATGCTAAATTATCCAAAAAAAATTATAAAATTACGTCTGAGATATGATTTTAAGTTGAATTTTGGGGCGTCCTAGCCGCGGGAAGCCATGAAAGGGATCTGGTGGCGCCACGTGTACCACAACCCTGGGAAGCCGTGGAGGAATAAGACTAATGGGCCATCACCTTGTTCCGCAACGTGCATGTTTAGCCCATTAACACTTACCATCTTGTGCTTTATTCCCACCATTTTTTGTTTCTGCATATATATATATATGCCGGCCTCTCTTTTTTCTTATAAGTTAATTTGTGTATATATATAATCTATTCTATTCTTGCTTCATCTTGTGGGTACAGTTGGCTGCTTATATATCTTTCTTATATAGGCACGGAGATATAATTATTTATTGTTATAAATGAAATAAAATAATGAAAATTAAGGACCTAGAAAAGTTGATGCAAAATTGCTTACAATAATGTAAACTTATACCTTCCGAACTAAAGCCTTGACAAGTTCACTACAATTAATCTATATGCATATTCATTCATATGTTTTGAACATTATTTTTATAAAAATACATCTTTTGGATAATCTTTAAATTAATATTTTAGTCTTTTATATAAGGCCGTAAAATAAATATACAGTTTGAGCTTAATTTGTAATTGTTCGATTAAAAGTTTAATTCAAGTCCGACTCAAAATATAAATAATTTAAATATGAGCAAATTTTAAAATTCGATAAATTAATCGAACCTTCTCAAATTTTAATTTTTTATTGATACTCAGATCATATTAGTTCCAAAAGTTCAAATTGCTTGGGCTTAATTTGGGATCGTGCTTAACTCGGTAGCTAAACGAGTCTCAATCAAACCTTGTTTTATACTCGATAAATTTTGTGAACCAAATCTGAGCAACTCAAACACTCGGCTCGACTCGGTTCATTTACACCCTTACCATTCTTAAATTAAATACAATTTTTTCCTTTTTCCTAATTCAAAAAGTAGATTAATTTTAAATTATAAAATAATATTTATAATGAGAATTATTGTTGTTTCCAAAACTGTGACGCCCCCAAAATAGGTATACATCACCTATTCTGAGTCGTCAAATACATGGTACAGAATACAAATACAATCGTTAATATACAACAAGAGAGCTGTGAGTTTTAATACAAATACTGTCTTCTAGACAATAACCACTCTCAGAATAAGTTCTCATTACATTTATTTTCACACTATTTAACAGAATAGTGAAGACTACTAATACTATCATCTGGTCCATCACTCCGTTCCCCGACTCGTCCCAGCTATATTCTCATTTCCTGAAGAGAACAGTGAAAGAAAGGGTGAGCTCAACTAGCCCAGTAAGAAATATTATGACTAAGATAACGCAGAATAAATTATCATTAGCCTTAAACAGTGTTAAACTGATACAATATAACCAACATCAAGTTTAACTGCATCGGAACAAGCAATCCATTAGAAGAGTCAAGTAGAGAATAAAATCTACTATCTTCTATGATTTAAAAGGTTTTTCATGCCTTTTATCGCTGAGACTCAGCTTAATAAATAATCCACATCATCCCTGCACTACGACCAAGGATATTCATTAGTATCACAACCACAAATTATCCATGCACCACAGCCAAGGATATTCGTGTATTCATCAATGGTCATGATCATGCCAACAACTGTCCATCAACGCACTACGGGCCAATGAGGACTTTTACCATATCATTTGCAATATTACGGTCATGATTATACCGAATAATCCCTGGTCATAATTTCACCGACTAAAGTTACTTTGATCCTTTTTTTTCTTTTAAACCTTTCTTAATTTCATTTTCAAAATTAAAACTTTTGAGTTTTTTTTTCTTCATATTTACTCTTAAATTCATGAGTCGCAGTGATAATTGATAAAAATATGACGACTTGTTTAAATTAATAAAAATATATAAATAATTGATTGATGTGTGTACTCATATATTCAAATTAAAAGTATACATAACTTAAATTAATGTACCAAACTACTAATTTATTTTTAATCAGTTACTTAAGTTAATTAACTAAGTGTCTCGTGCGAAATACAAGTTATTTATTGAATAAAATTATTTTTAATTTATTTTATATAGTAATTATAAAATATATTTTTTGAATTTAAATTGACTTACTACTATTTATTTTGTTTAAAAAACAAATGATTACGTATCAAATATAATTGTCAAATACTCACAATTGAGTGTTTATTAAGTAATTCTTTTGTTATTTTTAATTTAATATTAAATTTTTATATAATTTCAAAAATTAATATTTTTTTAATAATTAATTATTTGTATTTATATATGTATTTTTAATTAGAGTTACGATTCTTATTATCTATCGGTCATTCATTTAAGACTCGCTCTATTGTCACTCATAATTTTTTTAATCTACTTTTAATTTTAGTACCAATTTTTTAGTCACAAAAAACACTATCGATAATAACTTCACATGCAAACAGCTCCAGTACTTCTAGCCATAATATAAAAGAGGAAAAAAAAATAAGGCATGCCTTCAAAATTTGAATTTAAAGCCGTAAAATGAGCAAACAGTTCAGGCTTGATTCAAACTCGTTTGACTAAAAGTTTGATTCGAGCTCGACTTAAAATATAAATGAGTCAAATATGAGCAATTTTTAAAATTCGATAATTTACTCGAACCATCTCAAATTACAATTTTCTATTAATACTCGGATCATATTCGTTCGAAAAGTTCAAATTGCTCGGGTTCGATTCGAGATCGTGCTCGACTCGAGAGCTAAACGAGCTTCAATCAAACCTTATTTATCTGTGAATATTTCGTAAGTTTGATTTCACAACAACACAATCAACTGTTAGCGCGATTTTGGCATGTTGTTTTGGTAATTTCGTCAGGTGTACAAAATTCGGCGTCTATTATTTCTGGGTGTGCTCGGAATGATCAGCTTTTGGAAACCTTGAAAATTAAATTATTTCTTTTCGGAATGATCAGCAATACAGAATTTTTACCACCAGGGATATGTAACATTTTGTAAGTTAAATTGACTTTCCAATAATTAATTATAATTTTTACCACTAGGCATATGTAACTCGAGATTTAGAGAAGGATGAATAAGTTAAATTGACTTTCCAATATATGATTAAGGATAATATAATTCTCTTGACATATGTATAAAATTTGAATGTGCAAGGATGAATATGTTAAACAGCCAACAATCAGTTAGTTTAAAAGATTTCTCCAACAGAAATCAAGACTTCAATTAACAAATATGCATTGAAATAATATTCTAAGTTCCAGATTCCGAACACATTCGTAACTTGTTTTAACTTAATTTCTGACGTACAAGTCAAATTGATGTCAAAAGCATAGTTTAATGATGTTGATCATGTACTCTTCAAAAAGTGGGACTTCAAAAAAAATACAAATCTCAAATAGAAAAACTGAAGTAGGAGGGCCAAACACTGAAATAACAAGGTTAATTAACCCCAAGAACCCATACAAAAAAGAAAAAGAAAAAAAAAACAGTAATTGTATTTCAATAAGAATTTCTCATATAATTCACTAAGCTAGCTACCCTAATATTAAACCAATAAGATTTACCCAAATAATTGATATTTCCCATGGGTCTTGGAATTTCTGAAATGGTCCAATTAAAAACTTTAAAAAAAATTCTGTAAGTTGATTTTATTTTTTTAAAGTTTAGTGAGATAATACTTAAAACACAACGACAATGGAGTATTTATCCTTTTTACCATTTTAGGTTTAATTTATAATGGAAGATTTTTAAATGAGGCAATTCTTGTAATATCAACGACAAATATATAACATAATAAAGATTTGTATTTTATTTTCCAAGGTCAACATGCTTAATATTAATTGTTGACTTCAAATTGTTCTCAATTTTTACTAATGTGAACTCATACTACGCTATGTCTTCATGTTCATTACTCGTTGTTCTGTCGGTCATTTGGATGAGCTAAGTTACAAATTTATTTGTACACAAAGACAGGCGCGGGAATCGTGTCGTGTCAAAATTCGTGTATACACAATCATCGTGTTCGTGTCGATAGATCGATACGTGTTTAAAATGGTATTTATGGCACGAACTTGTTTATGAATCTCGTATCATGTTATCGTGTCGTGTCAAAAATTGTCGTCCTTACACAAAACGATGAGTTAAGGTACAAATATATCATTTAGTGGAGTCTACCAATATATTAAAAAAAAAGTACTCCGTCTCTTTATGTAATCAATCTTGTGGGGGTCTCCGAAGATAAATTTAAATTTTTTTTAACTCTCTTTCTTGTATTTTATTTTTTTCATAACGTGTGAAAAATATATTTTGTTCATACTTTTGAAGATGGAAGGAGTATTAGAGTTTTAATTCTAAGAATACATTGAAACTTAGTATAAACATATCATCTTTTATAATTAAGCATTGCTTATAGAATTTTGACTTGTTATATTTGAAACCTGTGATTTTGTACAGTAAAGAAATACGTTTTTGCCATTAGGCAAATGTAACATTTTGTTAGAGAAGGATGAATAAGTAACATTTTGACTTTCCAATAATTAAGGATAATATAATTTTATTGACATGTATAAAATTTGAATTTGCAAGGATGAATATGTTAAACAGCCAACAATCAGTTAGTTTAAAAGATTTCTCCAACAGAAATCAAGACTTCAATTAACAAATATGCATTGAAATAATATTCCAAGTTCCAGATTCCGGTAGTAATGTGAATCCAAACCACCAGCCCCGGCTAACATATGGGAAAGTCATCGAGATTCCAATGCAAAAATGAAACGAAAGTCTGTCGGAATGCTCATTCCGAACCATTTTAAGATACAAAACAACCAAAAGCAGACATTTCAATTGATCGCATCGATCAACATCAAACACAACTTAGGACCAAAAAGCGACTATGCCATATATCCAGGCAGTTATCCTTAAAAACAACTATATATGCATATGAATGAGGAACATTTCGACTTGATCACTAAATAATCAGTACCATGACTAAATAGACAGAGAGCATCATTAGATGTAGCAGGAATTGAAATCAAGGGCCAAGAAATCATCACTCACCCATAATTATAATTGGTTCTATGAACTCACGCCCATTAATCTTCCCTATATTATGCCAACCCTTAGTTTTAAAGAGTTTAATTACCATGAATACAACTACTGAACTGAAGCAACCCAACCCAACCCAACCCTGTCCACAGAACTCAATTCACAAATAATAGAAAAAGGTTAACCCAGAAAGAAACAGTGTAGATGGGCCAAACACTGAAATAAACTCCAAAAGAAGGGTAAGGAAAAAACTAATTTCTAATCTTACTCATTAGTCCTCCTATAGATCTAAAGTAGTGTTATGGTTACAACATATGCCGGCAGAGGTTTTATATAAAGGGTTTGACTCATTTGGGCATTTTCTACGCCAAATAAAAGTTCAGGTGGCCGGTACTTGTTTGCTGGTATTCGGAAACAAATTTTTTGGTTAACAAGAACTCTGTAACATGGAATGCCATGGTTGCTGCATATGCTCATCAAATGACAAGTCTTGGGACAAAACCTGACCATGTCATCTTTTATCTGCCTGCAGTCATGGGGGTTTAGTAGATGAGGGTCTTGCTTACTTCACTTCAATGACCAAGGAGTTTGGACTACCTGCTGGTATAGAGCACCGTGTCTGCATAGTTGATCTTCATGGACGATCAGGACGCCTTTCTCAGGCTGAAGCTTTTATCGAAAAAATGCCACTACCCCCAAATGACTTTGTATGAAGGAGCTTATTGGCAGCTAGTAGAATCCAGGGAAATGTTCAGTTGGGGACAAAAAGCAACTGAGCATCTTCTTGAATAAGACCCATCAGATGACTCAGCTTATGTTCTCTATTCAAATGTCTGCGCAACTACAGGGAGATGGGAGGATGTGCAGAATGTAAGGGGGGAAATGGACCTAAACAATGTAAAGAAGAAGCCCGCTTGCAGTTGGGTCAAGTAGAAAAACAAAGCGAGTTCAATTGGGATAGGAGACCAGTCTCACCCACAAACTGGGCAGATATTCAAACTGAAGTAGCTCAAGAAGAAGATTAAAGCAGTTGGTTATGTCCCTGACACAAGCTTTGCATTGCATGATACTGATGAAGAACAAAAGGAGCAGTCTTTGGAACCAATTCACCGAGGCCAATTAACCAAGCGTCTGGAATTTCTGGCATGACCTGTCCACAAACCAAGCGTCTGGAATTTCTGGCATGACCTGTCCACAAAAATCAATTCACCGAGGCCAATTAACCAGATGAAAAAACAAATACTAGTAAGTTAAAACAGAGTCCAAACCATCTCTAGTTGCAAGAACAATACACTGAGGCCAGTACTTAAGTAGACATTTCAATTGATCGAATTGATCAACATCAAACACAACTTTAAGTATTTTCAAATACGTAACTTGTAATTTTTCGTCTCCAACTTAGATCAGGTATTGAATTGGAGAGGATTTCAAAGTCAGCGTTGGACAAACTTAGACCATAACAATAACAATAACTATATATGCATATGAATGAGAAACATTTGAACTTGATCACTAAATGATCAGTACCATGACTAAAAAGACAGAGAACATGAGCAGGAATTGAAATCAAGGGCCAAGAAATCATCACTCACCCATAAGCATCGCAACCCAACCCTGTCCACAGAAATCAATTCACAAATACTAGTAACAAGACGGAGAAAAATTAAGCCAAGAATGAATCCCAAGTCAGATCAAGAAAAAAAATTAATAATCAAGAATCAAGAATCAAATTGTAAAAGATATTAAACAAACAACAAATTAAAGATATGAAGAGAGAAGAAAAAAATTACGTACCAAAAATTAATAATCAAGAATCAAATTGTAAAACACAAATGACAGGCAATTGAATAAATAGGAATAGGGAAGAAAAAATTAGCTCGGGTGGTACTCGCTGCTATGAAGATGTGAGCGATCATGAAGATGATCGTCCATGCATGGCAGCGAACTACCACACGAGCTGACTTTTTCTACCTCCCTTCAACGTCTCCTCTCCTCTCCTCATAATCTAGTAGTTCTCATCTCTCTCTCTCTCTATATTAAAAATCTTATTTGAGATGGAGTAAAATCGTATTAGGATTAAGATTATTTATATTTTGAAATAATCTTATTTAGATTTGGATTAGGATAAATAAAATTAATTACTTTCTTAATTTGTATGTTTCCTATTAAGACATCAATTAGAAAGGATGGAAGGGGTAAATTACTCCTTTCATTCCTCCGCAAAAGATTCCCATCTTGATTTTCAAAATTAATTTGTTAAATTCTAAATTCGATATCAAATAATTTGAAGCTGGTTATAACAATTGTAGGTATTGTAAATTTCTTAAAAGTCAAATTACAAAATTGTTATTCAAACTTATATAAATTACATTAATTTTAAAATATAGGATTTCTCAAAATGAGTTCTAAAAATTAAAATGATACCTTTTTTATGAATCCTACTATGTATTAAGATAAATTTACGCCGAATTATAATGGTGAAGTTTATTAATACATGATATTACTACGAATTATAGAAGGTCCCCACGTATTACATATATCTCCAAAATATAATCAATCAAAAAATCAGCGTAAATATTCGCAATATATATATATATATATATATATATATATATCATTTTCTTATTTTTATTAGGTTTTCTAAATGAAAACGTGTTTGAAACCATTATCAATTGCACTTACCCACCACAAAATAACATATTTCAAAGGGAATTATACACAGATTAAGGGTTTTATGAACTTGTCAAACAAAGGCCACATACTTTTGTATATAAAAAAGGCCTCATATATAACACTGTAAAATAAGCAAACAGTTCGGCTTCGATTTATACTTGCTCGTCTAAATGTTCGATTCGAGCTCGATTCGAAATATAAATGATTCCAATATGAGCAAATTTTAAAGTTCGATAAATTAAATTATTCAAACTTTCTCAAATTATAATTTTCTATTAATACTCGGATTATATTCATTCGAAATATTCAAATTGACCGGACTCGATTCGAGATCTTGGTCAACTCGGTAACTAAATGAGCCTCAATCAAACTTCATTTTATACTCGTTAAATTTTTGTTAATTAGAAATGGGTTTGACAAGAATAAATATTAAAGCATTTTGAGGATTAATTTAATGTGAGACCCACACTCCGGAAATGTCGGGTCCATGTACTAATGCGTTCTCCTCTGCGAGGAGTATAATGTGGTATATTTATGTGATCAAATCAATTAAGAATTGAATGAGAAAATTGACTCCAAAGTCACCTACTTGAAATGTTGTAAATTGCAAAAGTCCCACATAAGGCATTAGAGAGAAAAATGAAGAACATATATATGAGATGTTTGCTCAATAGGAAGGGCCCCAAGGGGCACCCTACTTTTGTGGAAGGGAGAGGATATAGCCAATGCATGGTTCAAACCCACACACGCCGCCGCAGTCCGGTCGGTCGGGACGGGCTCGGTTGTGGGTCAAGAAAGGGTGATGTTTACCTTATCTTGTTACAGGTTTTTGCCAGGGCCGGCCTTGAGTTTTTCAGGGCCTAAAGCGATAAAAAAAAAAAATTGGGCCCTTTCCGAATTGCTATTAAGATAGGTATAAAAAAACTAAGAACTTTTTTTGAATAAAAGAGCATAAATACGAAAGAATACCAAATATAATAACCGACTATTTCAATATTTTTAAAGCATCATTCAGATATCACATTATCACTAATTCAAAAAAGTAATCAGTTCAAAGACATAATATCATCAACAGAGGGGTGGATGATATCATCAACAACTCCTCTTGAATAACACTTGCTTATAATGGGTAAATTATAAATAAAGAAACATAAAATTTTATAGTTCAGGTAATGGAATGTAACCTTACTGAATTTCAAATAGTTTCACAGAGATCAATCAGGGGGTGCATATCCAAGCTATGACAAGAGTCCCCACGTATTACATATATCTCCAAAATATAATCAATCAAAAAATCAGCGTAAATATTCGCAATATATATATATATATATATATATATATATATATATATATATATATATATATATATATATCATTTTCTTATTTTTATTAGGTTTTCTAAATGAAAACGTGTTTGAAACCATTATCAATTGCACTTACCCACCACAAAATAACATATTTCAAAGGGAATTATACACAGATTAAGGGTTTTATGAACTTGTCAAACAAAGGCCACATACTTTTGTATATAAAAAAGGCCTCATATATAACACTGTAAAATAAGCAAACAGTTCGGCTTCGATTTGTACTTGCTCGACTAAATGTTCGATTCAAGCTCGATTCGAAATATAAATGATTCAAACATGAGCAAATTTTAAAGTTCGATAAATTAAATTATTCGAACCTTCTCAAATTATAATTTTCTATTAATACTCGGATTATATTCGTTCGAAAAGTTCAAATTGATAGGACTCGATTCGAGATCGTGGTCGACTCGGTAACTAAATGAGCCTCAATCAAACTTCATTTTATACTCGTTAAATTTTTGTTGGAAATGGGTTTGACAAGGATAAATATTAAAGCATTTTGAGGCTTAATTTAATGTGGGACCCACACTCCGGAAATATCGGGTCCATGCACTAATGCGTTCTCCTCCGCGAGGAGTATAACGTGGCATATTTATGTGATCAAATCCATTAAGAATTGAATGAGAAAATTAACTCCAAAGTCACCTACTTGAAATGTTATAAATTGCAAAAGTCCCACATAGGGAATTAGAGGAAAAATGAAGAACATATATATGGAATATTTTCTCAATGGAAAGAGCCCCATGGGGCACCCCACTTTTGTGGAAGGGAGAGGACCTAGCTAAGGCATGGTTCAAACCCACACGTGCGCGCCGCCGTTCGGTTAGTCGGGTCGGGCTCGGTTGTGGGTGTGTGTCAAGAAAGGGTGATAAAATCCCCACCTTTTCTTGTTAGAGTTTATATTTGACAAAAAATAAAAACCTAAACAGGATGTGCTCTACGTGAGTGAATGCATGAACTAAAAAAAAACTAAGCTACTATTTTTTTTAAGATACAAAATACCCGGAATAGCGTAACAATAATCTTTTCTTTCCGCATGTTGATCCGCTTCGATACTCCTGAAAAAAATAAAATAAAAAAACTAATTCGAATAAATATAAATTAAAGAATATAAAACTAAGTATAGTCTCCCGCAACCGAGCCAAAAACTTGATGTGTTAAAATTATGTACTGTAAGTGCACAATGTCTATTGTAGATTTGACAAGTGCATGTCGAACTACATATACTAGATTAATTTTAATGTATCATTAATATCTATTTTAGGCTAATTAGAATTAAATATTGGAAATTGATTAACTGGAATATGAAAACTAATATTGAGAAAACAATCTAGGAATTCGAATCCATTAAACAATAGACATAACAAGTAATTCAATATTTTCTATTTTTATAACTTAATTATGGTTTTGATCTTCCTTCCCTTTAATTTAGTAATTTTATAATTAACGTGGGCAAGCATAGACTATGAAAATTTAAGGACTAACTATAACTCATCAAAACTTATTTGAGCAAGCACGGATCATGAAAAACTCATATCTTAACAATAATATATAAAAATCTCTTAATTAATTTAAAATCACATAAGAAATATAAAACGAATGTATTTCAATAACAAAATATGAAGGCGAAATTAATTAAACATAAAAGTATAAATAATAGAAGAGATGAAAAATATTATCATGAATAATTATTTAATTTCATCTTCATCCCAGATATAAAAAAAATTAACTACACATTAAAATAAATAAACTAACTAAAATAAAGAACAGAAAAAGAATAAAAATAAATAAGAAAACTCCTTTTAATTAACGATCATCCAACGAACATACAATGAAGACATAATTTAATCTACTCCTACCCCTAACCTAAACTAATACAATACTTCATATCCCTTCTCTCTAAAACAAGAGACATATTTATAAGAAAGATAAATTTGTTCCATAATTTAGATTCATTGAACTTAGACACTTTGGTTCCTTTTTATCCTTTATTTTTCTTCTTGATTTCAATTTCTATATGGTAATCCTCTAAGAGTACTTTTCTATATTTAAAAGTTGGTTATAAATCCTTTATTTGCTCCCCAAGAAAAATAAAGGTTATTTCCTATAAAACAAAATAAAATGTAATAGTTAAATAAAATACACTACAAGAAAATGGTCTATCAGCGATCGCATAATAGCGACCGCCTTTGGTCGCAGATATCTATCAGCGACCGAGTGCAGTCGCTGATAGTCGTCGCATAAAATCTAGTCACTGGGATGCACATCAGCGACCCCTATTAGCGACCGACACATCTGCGACCGTTATTCGCGACCGAAATGATAAATTCGGTCGCTAAGCTGAGTCAGCATGGTCCAGGGCCAAAGCTGACGTGGTCCATGTGTCGGCGACCGTTATCAGCGACCGCATTCGGTCGCTGATATGAAGAAATATTTAGCCATCGCTACTAACTATCAACGACCGCATGCGGTCGCTGATATGAAACAAAATGCAAACAATATTTTTGTTGTTTTGCAGAATTCCCAAAAACCTGTACCTGTTTTGTACCTGCTTTATCCCAACACACAATCACAACAATATAAACAGCATTCACAATAATATAAACATCCATCGTCCACCAACACACACCAAACTAGTATTTAAACCTTTAGAACCCAATATGAATTGAATAAATATAATAACATTTCAAAACTTGTTTAAGTAACATACAGACATCCAAATAATGAATATACAAGTACAAGCTTATACTATAACTACAAAACTGATCTAAAGCAGGTACGTCAAGCATCATCGCTTCGTTGATCACCATGTAATTAACAAAATAATAAAATAAGTTACAAATATAGTAACTATGTTGATACTGATATATATTACGACAATATATATAACAAACTGATTTTATACCTCGTCGTCATCCCCATGCTGTCCTGCTGCTGCTGTCGCTACTGCTTCAGCTAACTCCTCAGGATCAAGAGCCCCCAGATGCCCGCCCAGTATCTTTAAAAGATTTCGATCTTGACATATAGCTCTCACACAGTCAGCCGGAGTGTGAACAGCTGGATGACTCGATGACTGTGAAGACACGGTAGCAGAGCTGCCTGAGCCACTGAAGGATGGGCGTCGTCGTTGTCCTTGACCTTTAATGTAGTTCTTCTTCACAACGGATGCCCTCTCCCACAGCTCTTGATTAATAGTTGGACGTGGAGTGCCTTCAGGATAGCGCTCATTCAATAAACGCTTATAAGTATCATGTCAACATGTTAACAATTAAATAGTTAAAAATAAATTCTATAAGCATTGATAAACAAGATCAAGTTGTTAAAATTTAATACCGCTATCTGGATAGCATCAGGCAGACCATCACGAGTGGCCACGTACACATCCAGCCAATGGATAGGTGTACCTTGAGACTGAGACTCCTATACAAAAAATAGCACAATATTACTAAGTAAAAATGTTATATATTTTCTAGAATTCATGATTGTAAACATATTAAAACTTAAAAATACGTACCCTGGCAGTGATATGTTGCAACTGTGAAATACTGCCGCCCTTGTATATCCCTTTAGCCTTTTCGCCATCTGGTACACCCGAGGATCTGTTGGTGGAGGCAGTCTTTCGTCTTTTCACCCAGCTCTCAGCTCTCCATTGGGCACACATCTCAGCCCATATGGACTGGGTGCACCACCAGGGGCTATGCTCGTGCATATAATCCACTCCTTGGCCTGGATGGTCGATCTCGGCATTGTGAAGGGCTTTTTATCTTTCTTTGTTCAAATTGTCTTTGGTGCGAACCGCGCACTTCTGCCAGAATAATGTATGTATCACTGAAGCCTGCTCGTCCTCCCATCTATACCGTTTCTGCAAATAAAATAACAATAATAATATTACTAAATAATTATCCTTTGAATATTATATTATATGTCATAATTAAAAAGAACATACCTGAAATTCAGCCCAAACAACATCCTTGTGGGCGATAGGTGTGCTCGCCCACGTAATCACAGGTGTTGGCCAATTCTGTAAACACAGCTGTGATATGCATTTGACGATCTTATTATCTGAAAAATCACTATAATATACAACAATTTACATCAGCGATAAGTAGATATATTAAAGCAATTTACATCTAAGTTATAATACTTATGAACATTTTTCAAACTTATACTTATAATACTTAAAAAAAATTCGCCAGAGTCTCCCCTACAATATAGACTAGCCACATGCACGACGACATGCATATATGGATATTTCTAGGCACCCAATACACAAACCAAGAGAAATATATAAATTTTCAATACAATAAGCATATTAACATCAATTAGCATATTAACATCAATTTACATCAACGATAAGTAGATATATTAAAGCAATTTACATCACAGTTCTATATATCTTGTATAAATGGTGTGAGACCCCGAATTTTATGAAATGAAAGTATTCAATTTTCTTATAATTATTCTATTTTGATAAATGGTTAAATTGATAAAAGGTTAAAGTTAAGGGTGATATGTGAAAATTTTTCAAAGTAGACAAGTTATCATAAAATATCCAGTTACTATTCACTCTAGTATTGTTCACTCGAGTATTTGGGGCACTTTTTTGTGTCGGAGTACTATTCACGAGTTACTATTCACAAGTTACTATTTACGAGTTACTATTTATGAGTTCCTATTCACGAGTTACTATTCATGCGTTACTATTCACGAGTTACTATTCACGAGTTACTATTCACAGGGAATATTCGATTAGTCGGGGAATATTCGTACGACGGTACAATCATTGGTGGACCCCACAACGGAATTATTGTCGGATTGAGAAAACGTCAAAAATATTTTATTAAAAATAATGGCAGAAGTTTTACAGTTGATACTGTTGAACTACTCGGTAGTAAAAGTACAGTAATACGTGTGGTTGCATAGTAGCACATGATATTGATTATTAATGCTTATGTGAGAAGTCACTCAGTTTGATTCAATTATTGTCAGTTAATAATATGAATTATTTAGCGATAATGAAGTTTTGTTTTATTCGTATTATTAACGTAATAAAACAGAAACATCTTTTTATATAAAACAGAATACTTTATTAAAGTTATTTTATAAATAGAATATATTATATTTTATTTAAAAGATTTTTCTTTAAATATGGACCGTCAGATTAAAGTAAATCAATCTGGACCGTTCATGGATTAGTTACTATGCAGCCCATTTTTCTATAAATAACAGCTCATTCCTTCATTATTTCTTACGAATTCACTGAAACTCCAGAGAGAGAAATTATAGAGAAGCTATAGAAAAGTATTCTGCTCATTCCCTACTCTTATATTCAGTTTCTTTTACGGTAAGGGGTGTTATTATTTCTTATTCATGAAGAGGACTGTTGTTATTCTATTGCTTATTATTCTGTTGGAATAACCTGTATATGAGGTCTACCCTATACTTGGTGACATTCTTCTATTATTCTGTCTTTATTATTATTCTGTTGGAACATCCTGTCTGTGTATTTTATACCGGACCTGGTTTCGTCTTTATTATTATTCTGTTGGAACATCCTGTCTGTGTGTTTTACACCAGACCTGGTTCCGTCTTTATTATTATTCTGTTGGAATATCCTGTCTGTGCGTTTTACGCCGGACCTGGTTCCATTATTTATTATTCTGTCGGAATATCCTATCTGTGCGTTTACGTCGGACCTGGTTTCGTCTTTATTACTATTCTGTTGGAATATCCTGTTTGTACGTTTTACGCCGGACCTGGTTCCATTATTTATTATTCTGTTGGAATAACCTGCCTGTGCGGTCTATCGCATGCATGGTGATTTCTTTTGTTATTTCATTCGTTATTATACTCAGTTGGTTAAAATTTTGACTTCTATACTCCATGAAATTAGTGGAATATCCTTGATATTTGCGCTTCATCCAGTATTTTTCATGGAAATGTTCTTCTGAGCATTCTTGAATTTTATTCTACAAAGAAGTATCACGTTGACAATTTGGACGTTATTGATTCCTGGACAAATTAATTCTTGAACTTGTTTAATTGAATTCTTATATTATTATCATCATCCTCATGTTTATATTTATTGAAAGTCATATGTGGCCTGTAGAGCATAGATAGACTTGGTATGATTATGACCAGGGATTATTCGGTATAATCATGACCGTAATGTTACAAATGATGTGAAAATTAAAAGTCCTCATTGGCCCGTAGTGCATTGATGGACAGTTTTTGGTATGATTATGGCTATGGATTCTCTTTGGCCGTAGTGCAAAGATGAATTGTTCTATGGCATGATCAGGACCGTTGATAAAAAAACACGATTATCTTTGGCCTGTAGTGTATGGATAATTTGTGGTTGTGATACTAATGAAAAAGTCCTCATTGGCCCGTAGTGCATTGATGGACAGTTTTTGGTATGATTATGGCTATGGATTCTCTTCGGCCAAGGGTGCAAAGATGAATTATTTTATAGCATGATCAGGATCGTTGATGAAAACACGATTATCTTTGCCCCGTAGTGCATGGATAATTCGTGGTCGTGATACTAAAGAATTTTATTGGCCTGTAGTGCAGGGATGATTCGATGATGTGGATTAATTATTGAGCTGAGTCCCAACAATGAAATATTAATTTATGGATGTGGTATTAATGAATATCCTTGGCCGTAGTGCAGGGATGATTCGATGACGTGAATTAATTATTGAGCTGAGTCTCAGCAATGAAATATTAATTCATGGAGTTGATAATAATGAATATCTTTGGCCGTAGTACAAAGATGATTTAATTTGTATGATTATGAGCAGAAATTGTGATTTGGTATAACCATAATTTTTGATGTTTCAGGTGATGATAGGTGATGAAAATTATCTTTGTTCTGGGTGTGAAAAGGAATTCAGAATCATAATTATGATTATGAGTTATTCATATGATTGTGGACAGGAATTGTTGATTGATGTTACAGAGATAAAACATTATTGGTGTACTTTTAACATGGAGAAGATAATAGACCTGATGGTCTATTTGACTCTTTTAATGGATTGCTCGTTCCGCTGCAACTATGGTTGAAAAGTTTTATCATCTACCATATGATCTATATCTCTGATTTATTATTGATGAAAGCTATTGATAATTTAATTATCTTTAGTTATGATATTCTTTACTGGGCTAGTTGTGCTCACCCTTTCTGCTTCACAATTCTTTTCAGGTAATAAGATTGTTGCTGTAAGAGTGTTGCTGGGTCTAGCGGGGATAACAGGGGAATAGAACAGTGGTCTTTAGCTGTGGAGGTTCTCCCTAAACAGTATAGAAAAGTGTGTTGTATTCTATACAACATTTAGTAGTTATATTTGGTGAATCAAATAGGGTGAGGTGAACCCAACTTTGGAAGGGTGTTTTGCCACTATCATACAAGATGTCTAATGACATACCACCTCATGTTATTATAAGAAAAGGTTGTGCGCATCCACTTGCTGAGTATATCTATGGGCACTACCTATATGATCTCGGAGTTTATTTGAATTATAATACACACGTGGAGACAGTGGAGATAGTTATATATCAAGAAAAGACTCACCATTGGAAAGAAGATGATAGTAATCTTCTAGTTTTTCTTTGGGGTCTATTGGGTCAACCAAGGATAATTCTGTGGCCATTTGATATCTATTATAACCTAGATGCATGGCCTCCTATGTACGAAAGTTTCCTTGAGCACTTCCCAAAGATTTTAATTTTTAAAACAGTTTTAGACTATACTTTTATGTAAAGTATCATTGTAAGGTTGTGGTCGAGGTACCATGAGAGTTACATATATTTGTATTAAAACTCATAGTTAACTGTGGTCCTATACGACAGCTCAACAGTTGTATAAATGAAGTTGTATTTAAATTTTGTACCATGTATCTGGCGATTCAGAATGGGTGATGTATACCTAATTTTGGGGGCGTCACAGTTGGTATCAGAGCTTAGGGATATGATCCCTGGCTAGGATGTGAGAATAGAACTAGGAGGGGAGAGACTGGGAATTCCTTTGCTAGTATGACCTACCTAAGTTTATTTGGTATTTAATTGGTCGGTCAGAATATAGGGGTATTATGTGATATGTTAATTAACCCTTATTTTGAAACTATATTCTAGAATGATATTTGAAATACAAGAGATGAGAAATGGAAAATCATGATAGAGGAGAAATTATCGGGAAGGTACAATCCGAAAAGAAAGCAAGGTATTCTCATCTCTTCGAATACCAGGTACGTACGTAAATTTCGAGGGCGAAATTTCATAAGGAGGGGAGATTGTGAGACCCCGAATTTTATGAAATGAAAGTATTCAATTTTCTTATAATTATTCTATTTTGGTAAATGGTTAAATTGATAAAAGGTTAAAGTTAAGGGTGATATGTGAAATTTTTTTAAAGTAGACAAGTTGTCATAAAATACCCAGTTACTATTCACTCTAGTATTGTTCACTCGAGTATTTGGGGCACTTGTTGTGTCGGAGTACTATTCATGCGTTACTATTCACGAGTTACTATTCACGAGTTACTATTCACAGGGAATATTCGATTAGTCGGGGAATATTCGTACGACGGTACAATCATTGGTGGACCCCACAACGGAATTATTGTCGGATTGAGAAAACGACAAAAATATTTTATTAAAAATAACGGCAGAAGTTTTACCATTGATACTGTTGAACTACTCGGTAGTAAAAGTACAGTAATACGTGTGGTTGCATAGTAGCACATGGTATTGATTATTAATGCTTATGTGAGAAGTCACTCAGTTTGATTCAATTATTGTCAGTTAATAATATGAATTATTTAGCGATAATGAAGTTTTGTTTTATTCGTATTATTAACGTAATAAAACAGAAACATCTTTTTATATAAAACAGAATACTTTATTAAAGTTATTCTATAAATAGAATATATTATATTTTATTTAAAAGATTTTTCTTTAAATATGGACCGTCAGATTAAAGTAAATCAATCTGGACCGTTCATGGATTAGTTACTATGCAGTCCATTCTTCTATAAATAGCAGCTCATTCCTTCATTATTTCTTACGAATTCACTGAAACTCCAGAGAGAGAAATTATAGAGAAGCTATAGAAAAGTATCCTGCTCATTCCCTACTCTTATATCCAGTTTCTTTTACGGTAAGGGGTGTTATTTTTTCTTATTCATGAAGAGAACTGTTGTTATTCTATTGCTTATTATTGTGTTGGAATAACCTGTATATGAGGTCTACCCTATACTTGGTGACATTCTTCTATTATTCTGTCTTTATTATTATTCTGTTGGAACATCCTGTCTGTGTATTTTACACCGGACCTGGTTCCGTCTTTATTATTATTCTGTTGGAACATCCTGTCTGTGTATTTTACACCGGACCTGGTTTCGTCTTTATTATTATTCTGTTGGAACATCCTGTCTGTGTGTTTTATACCGGACCTGGTTCCGTCTTTATTATTATTCTGTTGGAATATCCTGTCTGTGCGTTTTACGCCGGACCTGGTTCCATTATTTATTATTCTGTCGGAATATCCTGTCTGTGCGTTTACGTCGGACCTGGTTTCGTCTTTATTACTATTCTGTTGGAATATCCTGTTTGTGCGTTTTACGCCGGACCTGGTTCCATTATTTATTATTCTGTTGGAATAACCTGCCTGTGCGGTCTATCGCATGCATGGTGATTTCTTTTGTTATTTCATTCGTTATTATACTCAGTTGGTTAAAATTTTGACTTCTATACTCCATGAAATTAGTGGAATATCCTTGATATTTGCGCTTCATCCAGTATTTTTCATGGAAATGTTCTTCTGAGCATTCTTGAATTTTATTCTACAAAGAAGTATCACGTTGACAATTTGGACGTTATTGATTCCTGGACAAATTAATTCTTGAACTTGTTTAATTGAATTCTTATATTATTATCATCATCCTCATGTTTATATTTATTGAAAGTCATATGTGGCCTGTAGAGCATAGACGGACTTGGTATGATTATGACCAGGGATTATTCGGTATAATCATGACCGTAATGTTACAAATGATGTGAAAATTAAAAGTCCTCATTGGCCCGTAGTGCATTGATGGACAGTTTTTGGTATGATTATGGCTATGGATTCTCTTTGGCCGTAGTGCAAAGATGAATTGTTCTATGGCATGATCAGGACCGTTGATAAAAAAACACGATTATCTTTGGCCTGTAGTGTATGGATAATTTGTGGTTGTGATACTAATGAAAAAGTCCTCATTGGCCCGTAGTGCATTGATGGACAGTTTTTGGTATGATTATGGCTATGGATTCTCTTCGGCCAAGGGTGCAAAGATGAATTATTTTATAGCATGATCAGGACCGTTGATGAAAACACGATTATCTTTTTCCCGTAGTGCATGGATAATTCGTGGTCGTGATACTAAAGAATTTCATTGGCCTGTAGTGCAGGGATGATTCGATGATGTGGATTAATTATTGAGCTGAGTCCCAACAATGAAATATTAATTTATGGATGTGATATTAATGAATATCCTTGGCCGTAGTGCAGGGATGATTCGATGACGTGAATTAATTATTGAGCTGAGTCTCAGCAATGAAATATTAATTCATGGAGTTGATAATAATGAATATCTTTGACCGTAGTGCAAAGATGATTTAATTTGTATGATTATGAGCAGAAATTGTGATTTGGTATAACCATAATTTTTGATGTTTCAGGTGATGATAGGTGATGAAAATTATCTTCGTTCTGGGTGTGAAAAGGAATTCAGAATCACAATTATGATTATGAGTTATTCATATGATTGTGGACAGGAATTGTTGATTGATGTTACAGAGATAAAACATTATTGGTGGACTTTTAACATGGAGAAGATAATAGACCTGATGGTCTATTTGACTCTTTTAATGGATTGCTCGTTCCGCTGCAACTATGGTTGAAAAGTTTTATCATCTACCATATGTTCTATATCTCTGATTTATTATTGATGAAAGCTATTGATAATTTAATTATCTTTAGTCATGATATTCTTTACTGGGCTAGTTGTGCTCACCCTTTCTGCTTCACAATTCTTTTCAGGTAATAAGATTGTTGCCGTAAGAGTGTTGCTGGGTCGAGCGGGGATAACAGGGGAATAGAACAGCGGTCTTTAGCTGTGGAGGTTCTCCCTAAACAGTATAGAAAAGTGTGTTGTATTCTATACAACATTTAGTAGTTATATTTGGTGAATCAAATAGGGTGAGGTGAACCCAACTTTGGAAGGGTGTTTTGCCACTATCATACAAGATGTCTAATGACATACCACCTCATGTTATTATAAAAAAAGGTTGTGCGCATCCACTTGCTGAGTATATCTATGGGCACTACCTATATGATCTTGGAGTTTATTTGAATTATAATACACACGTGGAGACAGTGGAGATAGTTATATATCAAGAGAAGACTCACCATTGGAAAGAAGATGATAGTAATCTTCTAGTTTTTCTTTGGGGTCTATTGGGTCAACCAAGGATAATTCTGTGGCCATATGATATCTATTATAATCTAGATGCATGGCCTCCCATGTACGAAGGTTTCCTTGAGCACTTCCCAAAGATTTTAATTTTTAAAACAGTTTTAGACTATACTTTTATGTAAAGTATCATTGTAAGGTTGTGGTCGAGGTACCATGAGAGTTACATATATTTGTATTAAAACTCATAGTTAACTGTGGTCGTATCCTATACGACAGCTCAACAGTTGTATAAATGAAGTTGTATTTAAATTTTGTACCATGTATCTAGCGATTCAGAATGGGTGATGTATACCTAATTTTGGGGGCGTCACAAATGGAATCTTAAATACTTATATATAAATGATATATGCGGGACGTACGTGCTATTCGGAGGAGGGCGAATCTGAATAAGAATCCAATCATCCGGATTAGTGGGGCCTTGGGCACATGATTAGGCCCCCTACCCATGCCGCGCTTTTTCTGCGCTGCTTCAGAAGCCATCTGTATATTATAAATTTCAAGATGTTATTATGAGTCATATTTGATTACATGTATATATGACAATAAACATGACAGTGATATAAACATGTATATATATGAATAAAAAATGACAATAAACAAAAGTTCCCTAGCACTGCCTATTTTGGCTCAACAGTCCCCCAATAGCTTACCATGCTGACAAGCAAGCTTGGATTGGCCCAGTGAGGCTTGGCTAAGCTTGGCGTGGCCTCGTGTGGCCTCGCGGCCCCAATCCCAGCCCATCAGCTCCAACAGCCCCTTAATAGGCTCTAGTGGATCACCAATATACTTATAATACTTAAAAAAATTTCGCCAGAGTCTCCCCTACAATATGGACTAGCCACATGCACGACGGCATGCATATATGGATATTTCTAGGCACCCAAGACACAAACCAAGAGAAATATAAAAATTTCCAATCAAATCGAACAATTACTTGAAGAATTGAATTCATTGATTCATGAAAGTTTACAAGGTTTACCCCCTTGCTCTTCTTCACAAAAAACTTTAACCTATCCCAACTTCAGTTGAAGTAATATTATTTCGAGTTTTAGGATGTAGTTTTCAATAAATTTTAGGTAGAGGATTGATAGTAATATAAAATAACCCAATATTCTTAGGTTTATCCGCATAATTTCTTTACCATGCTACCAGCCTACCACTACTTAACTAACTACTTATATTTGTAGGGCTAAACATAAAATAAATATACAGTCTTAATATTTACAAAATTCACAAATTGGGACTCTTTTTTTAGGACGGATGGAAGGTATTGTTAGAAAATTACTGTCCTTGGTAACATCTAACTAACTGAAATTCAAGTCTCTAACAATAAATCTTCTAAACCAATTCAGATGCTTCCGAAAAACAAATGATTATTCATATAAATGATTATTCTCTAGCAAACAAAACACATCAAATAAGAAAAAAAATTGACTTAAAAACGAAATCTTGTAAGGAAATTCAACGGAAACATTGTTACCTAAAAGTGACGATAAAATGAATCAGTTGCTTGACTAGCGACGGCTTCTCAATTTCATTAGGAGGAAGAAGAAGAGAGAATTTATATTAAGAAAACCTAAAATGAAAAGTACATACCAGTGTTTGGTGGGGGCGGCGGCTGGCCGGTGGCGGCGGTGGCTGGCCGGTGGTGCGGTCAGCTTCTCCTTCTCCTCCTTCTCTTCTCCCCCTTTTCTCCCTCTTCTCTCTATGCTGAGCTCCCTCTCTTCTTCTTTTTTGCTTCCGTCTTCTGTGTCGAGCAAAAGACCTGTTACTGATTTCTTTTTGTTTGATCAGCGACCGCCATCAGCGACCATCTGCGGTCGCTGAATCTTAATGACATGGACTTATCAGCGACCGCATGCGGTCGCTGATGTTAAGTGGTCGCACAAAACCTTGGCGCCAACATTTCGTGCTAAATTTTACGAGGCAAATTTGTAATAGCGACCTCTCAGCGACCGCATGCGGTATCGGATAGTATTTAGCGACTACTTTAAAGTACGGTCGCAGATGTCGGTCGCTATAAGTAGTATCAGCGACCGGATATGCGGTCGCTGATAGTCTTGGTCGCTGTTAGGCCTTTTTCTTGTAGTGATAAAAATATCAAATAATAAATATGAGAATATTAAAATGTATTAATTATGTGTCTATCAAATACCCACAAACCTAACTTTTGTTTGTCTCAAGTAAAATAAAAATAAAACAAAAATTATACTATTCTGTTTTCGTAGAAAACATGAGCCTTTAAACCCCAAGGTTACTCCAAGTGGTCGAGTTGTGTCTCGTGAGGATTTGCAGTGAATATACCCAAAAAAATCAAAACAAAATCTTTTTGAGTTCAACAAGTTATGAAATTGAAAGAAAACTAACTTCTAAATATCTATGGGCATTATAAATATAACACCCCAGTCCCACATTGAAAGATAGGGGAAAAATTTGTCTTTATATAAGAAAATAAGTTACAACCAATAGTACCTTCAAGTCATGACCTTTTGGGAGCCTGTGGTGTAGTTTGAGGCCTTATTTTGACGGATTTGATTCGATTCGGACTTGGGATTTGACCCGAGATTTGTTCTGGACTCGGGATTTGACCCGGGTTGTTTCATATGGTATCAGAGCCGATTCTCGAAAGCTCGGGTCGGGTCATCCGATTGGGTTACCGTAGGTGGGGGACACGAAGGCTGGTGGTATTATCCCACAATGGAGAGATGGAGGTCCGGAGGTGGGGACACGAAGCCAGCCGGTATTATCCCACAATGGCTAGAGAGGCAAAGATCTTTAGGCTGTGTGTGTGATCGAATTCTGACGAGGACGTCAGAAATTTAAGTGGGGGAGTTTGTAACACCCCAGTCCCACATCGAAAGATAGGGGGAAAATTTATCTGTATATAAGGAAATAAGTTACTACCAATAGTACCTTCAAGTCATGACCTTTTGGGAGCCTGTGGTGGGCTAAGATGATTTAAGAAAATACTATTGGGCTAGTAGTTTGAGGCCTTATTTTGATGGATTTGATTCGATTCGGACTTGGGATTTGACCCAAGATTTGTTCCAAACTCGGGATTTGACCCGGGTTATTTCAATAAATAAGAAAGATTAAATTCAAAATCACACTTTCACCTTATCAAAAATACTCAATCTTCATTTTAGACACCATCCTTCATTAAATTAATTCCATGTGATGCATGCATGTGTATATGAAGTAACTCTTAGTAGGGATTTTTACTATGAAAATCAAGCAAACTAATTATTTTTTTTCATTTTTTTCTCTTTTTTCATTTTTTTTTCTTGACTTGTGCAATGCCTTTTTTTCTTAGGCTAGCGAGCGTTGGACCAATGACTCCCAAACCAGTTGGTTTTAGGGTACTAGGTGTAGAGACACAACTAAGAGCTTACTTATTCGAGTAACAAATGCCAAAAAACTAGAATAATCAAACTGTTTTTATCCATCACACTTTTCAGTGTAAATATCGATACTTCCTGAGGCTTGGATACCCAGTTATTTTCGTTCAATGGACATTGAAGCAGTTACTTATTTTTGTTCTTTTTCAAACTTTTTTTCAATTTCTTTCTTTTTCCCTTTTTTTCTTGAAATTGCTCGAATTATATATAGTTTATACCCACAACTAAGAGTTAGTGTAAACGTGAAGTGAAGAGATGCATACGTACTTTATTTTACTCAAGATGGTGTTTCAAACTAAGATTTCTTACCTTATCGAAGATTCAAGTGTTCTGAATCTTTTAATCTTACTCATGAGTTTTAACTCCACGGACATTTATTAGAATAAATTCAATCCATAAAAAGTCAAACAAAATTTTTAATTTTTTCATTTTTCATTTTCAATTTCTTTTTGGTTTTTTTTATTCAAAAAGAAGAAGAAAAAAATCTAAATCTTATAATAAAAATGCAAAACCCCTCCATACCTTAATCATGTATTGTCCTTAATTTATGCAAATGAAGAAAATGAAGAAAAGAGAATAAAGCTGTGAAGGAATTGTACCTTGTATGGTGGGACATTTGTTCTACAAGAAAATATGGTGAAAAAGAAAACAAATGTACATACCTACAAATTTCATAAATCTTAAAAAGTATGTGACTGAAAGTGAATGATACAAATAATTAAGTGAGTGAGAACTTGAAATTCAGATAAGGCACACTTAGAATGGGGGTTGAATAAGTGTGGGAACAAACTATGTCCAATTTTTGAACTTTTAAACTCTTTCTCTCTTTCTCACCGTGTGGGTGCTGTAGAAGAATTTGACATAGTTTGTTCCCACACTTATTCAAAAAAGAGATTAAAATGAGGGGTTAAGGACAACTCTTGGATCATGAGAATGAATCCTTGTTTCCTCACCGTGTGGGTACTGTACAACAAGTTTTTTGTTCCTACATCAAGTGCTCTTTGTGATCTTTGACTTTACTGCAAAGACATGGATTAATGTTGCTACTTTGGTTTCGATTCCTAAGGTCAGGATTGATGAGACTATAAGGACTGATTCTGAGAAAGCAGTTGATTCATTTCTGAGTAGTATTAAGGCAAAGGGAAGACAATTTGATTTCACATCATTCTGCACTTATTATCGACAACTATAGCGCTTTGAAAGCTATATAGTAATGAGTGAGATACAAAATGGACTTGGGCCCAAAGGTGGTTAAGTAAGGCTCTCTGAGTGATTAGAGGTACTTAACCTTGTGAAAATTCAAATGTGTCTGGGGTACTCTGAGTTTATGGGTAGTAGCTTCTACGCGAACTAATTGAGTTTGGCGTGAGAGCTCCCGCATTGTTTTTCTTTAAAATGAGTGATGTCTATATGTTGGCCCTAACTGGTTTGATATAGAGCTCCCGCATTGGAGGTGAACTAAGCGGTCGCATAGTTCAGCAGTTAAATGTTTACATGTTATTGGTTTAAGTTAGTTTTGGCAGATATGAGGATTACATCATCCCCGTCATGGGCTATTGGGAGATTTTGGATCTTGGGTATCCAAATGGGTCACCCGTGAAGGGTCCGACCCAGTTGTTTTAATCAACTGACGACTTCCCAATTGACAAGGTCAATTGCTGTTCATTAATTTGAACGTTACGTGACTAAACGTGGAAAGAAAGTTGGGAAGTGGTTCAACCACTTTCGTATTAAATACCCATATTCCTCAGTCGATCCATTAACACGCAATTCATTTTTTAGTTGGCCAAATATACAGAGCGCTCCCATATATAGACCAAACCCTAAATCTTACGAACCGTGAGTTGAGTGTTCCGTTCTTGATCATAGTTCGCAAACACTGTTGGGCTTCAAGAACGTTAATTTGTAGGAGGTTTTCCACATCAGAGGTTTCACGCTACAAGAGTTAAGTCTTTGACTCTCCTATTATGTGTAAATACAATACGTATAAAATCCCATCATATCATTATCTAAAAAAAACATATATAGAAACAACCAACAATCAGTTCGTTTAAAAGATTTTTCCAACAAAAAGATCGAACATAAGAACCAATACAAAATAGAAAAAGAAAAAAAAAACAATAGTTGTATTTCAATAAGAATTTCTTATATAATTCACTAAGCTTGATGCCCTAATATTAGACCAATAAGATTTACCCAAATAATTCACAATTAATTAGTTAGACGAAAAGAAGTGTCTCGCTAATATTTCCAAAACTGTTGGGTGTTCGTTTGCAACTTAAATTGTTACTTATTTTTTAACTTATAAGTCAAAAATAATAAGTTATACCAATTTTTAACTTATTTTAAAATGGCTTATAAATCATTTTAAAATAAATTAGTTTGACCAAATATAATGTCTATTTTGCCACACTTCTATTTTGCCACACTTCTTATTAATGTCTTTTTGGTAATCTTTATATTTATTTTAACTCATAAGTTATTATAAACCGAACACCTTCGTAACTTGTTTTAACTTAATTTCTGACGTACAAGTCAAATTGATGTCAAAAGCATAGTTTAATGGTGTTAATCGTGTACTCTTCAAAAAGTGGGACTTCAAAAAAACTACAAATCTCAAATAGAAAAACTGAAGTAGGAGGGACAAACACTGAAATAACAAGGTTAATTAACCCCAAGAACCCATACAAAAAAGAAAAAGAAAAAAAAACAGTAATTGTATTTCAATAAGAATTCCTCATATAATTCACTAAGCTAGCTATGTAACACCCCCTTTCCGAAATAGAAAGAGAGGTTACTCAAAACATAACAAAACTGATGAATTTAATAGCAAGGCTCAAAGCCACAAAAGAATAATCTTAATAACTGATAAATACCACAAATCAACCATAATAAATCTCAAACTGTCTCAAACCACAATCTAAAATAATTATTACAATTCCAAGTAAACTGACACATCAAGTCTAAACAGAATATTTCTAAATCATTGGAATGAATGGAGCTCTCATCATACTTGCCCTTGATTCCCCTGATTACCTGCCGGAAGAAAAATACAGCATGAGCCAAATGCCCAGTATGGATATAGAATACAAATAATGAACCGAAATAACTAACTCAATTAATTGAAAAGAGACGAAACGAACTGAAACGAAACGAACAAATCTAACACAACGAAATAATAGGCTGAATCAAATGGCTGGGTGTTATTTCATATCGAGCTCATAATAAAACAGAAATATACCTTGCCACACAGGCAAACCAAATAATGCCACAAAGGCAAATCAAATAATTCCACACAGGCAAGTCACACACATTGGACCACGAATCCAATGCATGTAAAATCAAAAGGCGTGTTTGGCACAAACATCACCAATCCGCAGAACAGAATAGAACAGAAACTAGGGTCGACCCATACGCCTCCCACAATAAAACACCAAATGACCAACTCCCAACGGAGCACAAAACGGAGACGCCGTGGACTGATCACACCGCCACGGAAGGTGTCATGCCTCGGTGCCAAGAGGACATGCATGTGGTACCCCCACATGTGGTTATAGCTCAGGTATACCCTACGGTATTCTAACAAAAATATCATGTCACAAACACATGCGACACAATATCAACACAAAGGGGTTCTAACGTGTACATGTTAAATCAAACGAATCATCAACACAAGTCTCCAAAATATACTAACATGTACATCACTACGAAAATCGAAATAAATATTAAATATGATAACCGAGTTCAAAGAGTACATGTTATGATATTCTAAAGATCAAAATAAACTATCATATGAACTTCTCTAAGATCAAGGTATCGAGACAATATTCGAAATCAAAACGAGAAGCAAAACGAACAAACTAAAATTAAAGAGTATCGCTGAATGAGTACGAAATCCGTACCTGGATTAAGCAATGTAATACCCAAAGTATATTCCAAAAACTCGTTTAGACTCTCTCCGTTCAATCTAAGTAATTTAATAAGATTTTATTATAATTCCAAAAATTACTAACATAATTTTATTCAATTTATTATTAAGTAAATTTATAATTTTAACATTAGAATTAACTAATAGTATACAAAATTTTCAATTGAATTTAAAAATAACACAAGTTAGTTAATATAATATAAACAATATAATATATATATATATATATATATAAGCGGAGAGTCTCTAAAGCGAACCTTAAAGAGCGAACCAAAGACGAACCGTCGTCTTTGGTGTCTATGGTGACGGTTCGACCCGTCGCCAAAGACTACATGGCTATGGCGACGGATTGAACCGTCGCCATAGACACCAAAGACGACGGTTCGTCTTTGGTTCGCTCTTTAAGGTTCGCTCTAGAGACTCTCCGTATATATAAGTAGCTTGTACCCACCATCATATATATATACTATATATATTTATAATATAAAAGTTTATTAACTAACGAAAGTACAACCAAATTTTTTTCAATTGCTTAATGAAATCCTACAATCAAACCATATATATACCTATATATATAAAGCAGCCAAACCATATATATTTATATATATAAACTATCAAGACTGCCATCACTTACCCGAAAATTATTAGCAATTGAAAATGAGTTGATCTCTTGCGGCTCTTGTTCCGTTTCTCTTAGTCGCTACCTCTTTTTTTTTCTCTGATTCGTATAAGAAAGTAGGATTAGGTTTTACTTATTATTTATTTATTATTTATCTTATTAACTCTTCTAATTATAATAAAATTAATATTACCCACAATTAATTAAATTAAACCCAAATAAATTTTAAGGCCCAAATTGTACTAAATTAATTTACCCATCTCTTATTAATATTTATTAGCCCACACAAATTAAATAATTAGTTTGACTCAAAATAAATGACAAAGTTCAATTAATATGTTTTCAAACAAAATAATTTTTATTATTATTTAATATATTTTTTTTCCGGGTATTACAAGCTACCCTAATATTAAACCAATAAGATTTACCCAAATAATTGATATTTCCCATGGGTCTTGGAATTTCTGAAATGATCCAATTAAAAACTTTAAAAAAAAATTATGTAGGTTTATTTTATTTTTTTAAAGTTTAGTGAGATAATACTTAAAACACAACGACAATGGAGTATTTATCCTTTTGACCATTTTTGGTTTAATTTATAATGGAAGACTTTTAAATGAGGCAATTCTTGTAATATCAACAACAAATATATAACATAATAAAGATTTGTATTTTATTTTCCAAGGTCAACATGCTTAATATTAATTGTTGACTTCAAATTGTTCTCAATTTTTACTAATGTGAACTCATACTACACTATGTCTTCATGTTCATTACTCGTTGTTCTGTCGGTCATTTGGATGAGCAAAGTTACAAATTTATTTGTACACAATGACAGGCGCGGCAATTGTGTCGTGTCAAAATTCGTGTATACACAATCATAGTGTTCGTGTTGATAGATCGATACGTGTTTAAAATGGTATTTATGGCACGAACTTGTTTATGAATCTCGTATCATGTTATCGTGTCGTGTCAAAAATTGTCGTCCTTACACAAAACGATGAGTTAAGGTACAAATATATCATTTAGTGGACTCTACCAATATATTAAAAAAAAAAGTACTCCGTCTCTTTATGTAATCAATCTTGTGGGGGTCTCCGAAGATAAATTTAAATTTTTTTTAACTCTCTTTCTTGTACTTTATTTTTTTCATAACGTGTGAAAAATATATTTTGTTCATCCTTTTGAAGATGGAAGGAGTATTAGAGTTTTAATTCTAAGAATACATTGAAACTTAGTATAAACATATCATCTTTTATAATTAAGCATTGCTTATAGAATTTTGACTTGTTATATTTGAAACCTGTGATTTTGTACAGTAAAGAAATACGTTTTTGCCATTAGGCAAATGTAACATTTTGTTAGAGAAGGATGAATAAGTAACATTTTGACTTTCCAATAATTAAGGATAATATAATTTTATTGACATGTATAAAATTTGAATTTGCAAGGATGAATATGTTAAACAGCCAACAATCAGTTAGTTTAAAAGATTTCTCCAACAGAAATCAAGACTTCAATTAACAAATATGCATTGAAATAATATTCCAAGTTCCAGATTCCGGTAGTAATGTGAATCCAAACCACCAGCCCCGGCTAACATATGGGAAAGTCATCGAGATTCCAATGCAAAAATGAAACGAAAGTCTGTCGGAATGCTCATTCCGAACCATTTTAAGATACAAAACAACCAAAAGCAGACATTTCAATTGATCGCATCGATCAACATCAAACACAACTTAGGACCAAAAAGCGACTATGCCATATATCCAGGCAGTTATCCTTAAAAACAACTATATATGCATATGAATGAGGAACATTTCGACTTGATCACTAAATAATCAGTACCATGACTAAATAGACAGAGAGCATCATTAGATGTAGCAGGAATTGAAATCAAGGGCCAAGAAATCATCACTCACCCATAATTATAATTGGTTCTATGAACTCACGCCCATTAATCTTCCCTATATTATGCCAACCCTTAGTTTTAAAGAGTTTAATTACCATGAATACAACTACTGAACTGAAGCAACCCAACCCAACCCTGTTCACAGAACTCAATTCACAAATAATAGAAAAAGGTTAACCCAGAAAGAAACAGTGTAGATGGGCCAAACACTGAAATAAACTCCAAAAGAAGGGTAAGGAAAAAACTAATTTCTAATCTTACTCATTAGTCCTCCTATAGATCTAAAGTAGTGTTATAGTTACAACATATGCCGGCAGAGGTTTTATATAAAGGGTTTGACTCATTTGGGCATTTTCTACGCCAAATAAAAGTTCAGGTGGCCGGTACTTGTTTGTTGGTATTCGGAAACAAAATTTTTTGGTTAACAAGAACTCTGTAACATGGAATGCCATGGTTGCTGCATATGCTCATCAGATGACAAGTCTTGGGACAAAACCTGACCATGTCATCTTTTATCTGCCTGCAGTCATGGGGGTTTAGTAGATGAGGGTCTTGCTTACTTCACTTCAATGACCAAGGAGTTTGGACTACCTGCTGGTATAGAGCACCGTGTCTGCATAGTTGATCTTCATGGACGATCAGGACGCCTTTCTCAGGCTGAAGCTTTTATCGAAAAAATGCCACTACCCCCAAATGACTTTGTATGGAGGAGCTTATTGGCAGCTAGTAGAATCCACGGAAATGTGCAGTTGGGGACAAAAAGCAACTGAGCATCTTCTTGAATAAGACCCATCAGATGACTCAGCTTATATTCTCTATTCAAATGTCTGCGCAACTACAGGGAGATGGGAGGATGTGCAGAATGTAAGGGGGGAAATGGACCTAAACAATGTAAAGAAGAAGCCCGCTTGCAGTTGGGTCAAGTAGAAAAACAAAGAGAGTTCAATTGGGATAGGAGACCAGTCTCACCCACAAACTGGGCAGATATTCAAACTGAAGTAGCTCAAGAAGAAGATTAAAGCAGTTGGTTATGTCCCTGACACAAGCTTTGCATTGCATGATACTGATGAAGAACAAAAGGAGCAGTCTTTGGAACCAATTCACCGAGGCCAATTAACCAAGCGTCTGGAATTTCTGGCATGACCTGTCCACAAACCAAGCGTCTGGAATTTCTGGCATGACCTGTCCACAAAAATCAATTCACCGAGGCCAATTAACCAGATGAAAAAACAAATACTAGTAAGTTAAAACAGAGTCCAAACCATCTCTAGTTGCAAGAACAATACACTGAGGCCAGTACTTAAGTAGACATTTCAATTGATCGAATTGATCAACATCAAACACAACTTTAAGTATTTTCAAATACGTAACTTGTAATTTTTCGTCTCCAACTTAGATCAGGTATTGAATTGGAGAGGATTTCAAAGTCAGCGTTGGACAAACTTAGACCATAACAATAACAATAACTATATATGCATATGAATGAGAAACATTTGAACTTGATCACTAAATGATCAGTACCATGACTAAAAAGACAGAGAACATGAGCAGGAATTGAAATCAAGGGCCAAGAAATCATCACTCACCCATAAGCATCGCAACCCAACCCTGTCCACAGAAATCAATTCACAAATACTAGTAACAAGACGGAGAAAAATTAAGCCAAGAATGAATCCCAAGTCAGATCAAGAAAAAAAATTAATAATCAAGAATCAAGAATCAAATTGTAAAAGATATTAAACAAACAACAAATTAAAGATGTGAAGAGAGAAGAAAAAAATTACGTACCAAAAATTAATAATCAAGAATCAAATTGTAAAACACAAATGACAGGCAATTGAATAAATAGGAATAGGGAAGAAAAAATTAGCTCGGGTGGTACTCGCTGCTATGAAGATGTGAGCGATCATGAAGATGATCGTCCATGCATGGCAGCGAAGTACCACACGAGCTGACTTTTTCTACCTCCCTTCAACGTCTCCTCTCCTCTCCTCATAATCTAGTAGTTCTCATCTCTCTCTCTCTATATATATTAAAAATCTTATTTGAGATGGAGTAAAATCGTATTAGGATTAAGATTATTTATATTTTGAAATAATCTTATTTAGATTTGGATTAGGATAAATAAAATTAATTACTTTCTTAATTTGTATGTTTCCTATTAAGACATCAATTAGAAAGGATGGAAGGGGTAAATTACTCCTTTCATTCCTCCGCAAAAGATTCCCATCTTGATTTTCAAAATTAATTTGTTAAATTCTAAATTCGATATCAAATAATTTGAAGCTGGTTATAACAATTGTAGGTATTGTAAATTTCTTAAAAGTCAAATTACAAAATTGTTATTCAAACTTATATAAATTACATTAATTTTAAAATATAGGATTTCTCAAAATGAGTTCTAAAAATTAAAATGATACCTTTTTTTATGAATCCTACTATGTATTAGGATAAATTTACGCCGAATTATAATGGTGAAGTTTATTAATACATGATATTACTACGAATTATAGAAGGTCCCCACGTATTACATATATCTCCAAAATATAATCAATCAAAAAATCAGCGTAAATATTCGCAATATATATATATATATATATATATATATATATATATATATATATATATATATCATTTTCTTATTTTTATTAGGTTTTCTAAATGAAAACGTGTTTGAAACCATTATCAATTGCACTTACCCACCACAAAATAACATATTTCAAAGGGAATTATACACACATTAAGGGTTTTATGAACTTGTCAAACAAAGGCCACATACTTTTGTATATAAAAAAGGCCTCATATATAACACTGTAAAATAAGCAAACAGTTCGGCTTCGATTTGTACTTGCTCGACTAAATGTTCGATTCGAGCTCGATTCGAAATATAAATGATTCCAATATGAGCAAATTTTAAAGTTCGATAAATTAAATTATTCGAACTTCTCAAATTATAATTTTCTATTAATACTCGGATTATATTCATTCGAAATGTTCAAATTGATCGGATCGATTCGAGATCGTGGTCAACTCGGTAACTAAATGAGCCTCAATCAAACTTCATTTTATACTCTTTAAATTTTTGTTGGAAATGGGTTTGACAAGGATAAATATTAAAGCATTTTGAGGCTTAATTTAATGTGGGACCCACACTCCGGAAATATCGGGTCCATGCACTAATGTGTTCTCCTCCGCGAGGAGTATAACGTGGTATATTTATGTGATCAAATCCCTAATTGCGTTGCAAAAATCGCCTTACCATATTTCCACCTTTTTAATTCAATGAGTTGCTAACTAGGATTATGTATCAATTTATTAACATATGTCAATGATTAATAAAAAGACGTATTTCAGTTATTTTTCTATTTTCATGCAAGACACTTATAATAGACTCATTAAGCACAAGCTTATAACAAAGTTACACATGACATACAAGTATTTTTGTCTCATACACTATTATGTTATCCTTAACAAGAATAAACAAATTCATGTGTTATTATATTCAGATCTAATATAAGATTTCCTTTTTCAATTCCATCCAAGATATTGGATTAATTGCTAGTTAGACAATTAATAAATTAAGCGCAAAATATAATAATGAACTCCATAAGATCAAAAAAGTGAAAATAATGACAATTAAATTATTAAATTGCAAAAGGTTTTATTGTACCCCTAATTAAGTAATTAGTTCATCATCATAATAAAAATTGATGATTAAATAACATCTCAAGTACAGATAATGAAATCAATTGGAAATTATCTTCTTCAATTTCTTGTCCTGCCCCGACTTTCCTATTGAACTTTGTGTCTTCTGTTTGTTTCTCTGAGACAAAAACAAATACTCCGAAGAGAGAGTGAATGGACCATTGCCCATAAGGGCATAAGTTATGAAAGCCCAAGATTATAGTATCTAGCAAAGCCCAATATGCGTCTACTAGATACCATAAAGGAAACCTATTTCTGTTCGGGATGACTTATTTTAAAATCAAAAGTTAAAATTGGGATTATAAGGTGTTTGGCAACCACTACTTATTTTTTAACTTATAAGTTGAGTTTTAAATAAAAAAAAAATAAGTAATTATTTGTTACTTATTTAAAAATGACTTATAAGTCATTTTAAAATAAGTTAGTTTGACAAAATGTAATGTCTATTTTGCTCCTCTTCTATTTTGCCCCTCTTTTTATTAATGTATTTTTTTTTGTAATTTTTATATTTATTTTAACTTATAAGTTATTATAAACGGAACACCTTCATAACTTGTTTTAACTTAATTTTTGACGTCTTAGTTAAATTGATGCCAAATGCATAGTTTGAAAATTTCCCATTTCTGCAAAAGTTTGAAATTTCCCATTTCTGCAGAAGTTTGAAAATTGTTGGTAAAGTGACTTTTTAAGTTAAATAAATTTAGAAAATTATAAATTACGTCTGAGATATGATTTTAAGTTGAATTTTGGGGAGTCCTATTTCTGGTATTTTTGGGGAATTTTCTGAAATACAGAAGATGTAACATTGATTTTCTAGGGACAATAACTTTGGAAAAATATATTTTCTGAAATACAGAAGCTGAATTATCATTCACTGGACTTTGTATTTCGACTTTATCACTAAATGAGTACCATGACTAAAAAGACAGAAACATTATGAAATTAACAATTAACATCATTACATGAACACTCCTCAGCAGGAATTGAAATCAAGGGTCAAAATAGAATAGGAAGGTTGAACAAACAGACTACAAACTGCTGCTGCTGCTGCCTCCCAGCATAGCAAACTGTTGTAGCAGCCCGTCTCTCTTAAAACTACTAGCTACTTTAGAATTCTTCTCACAGAGACTTGCAAATGCACAATTTCAGAATTTCAGTACTCAAGTTTCTGTTATAGAATTCCCAGAGAAGAGTAAACATTAATCATAGCTACTTGGTTTTTTACATGACATGAGCAAAAATACGTATCGCTATATATTCTGCATATTAGGCCTTTAAACTTTTTGATATGGATAGTATAAATGTTTGCATACAAAAAATTAGTTCTAGCAGTGTTTAGCTTTTCTAAATCAATACTGAAGTTTTTCTAAATCAATCAATGAATCAATCATGAAAAAGAGCAGAAACTTAATTATCATTCACTGGACTTCGGGATGGCGGCTGGAGGCTCTGGTTCTGGTTCAGCTTCTCTTTGTTGGGCCTCGAACAGTTACGCCTGACTTCACCTCGGGCTCCTCCGGTGAGCGAGGACAGCTTGACCATAGCACGGGCAAAATCCCTTCTAAAGGCAAAGGCATCTGACGCATACTCCCTTACAACTTTGGCTGTCCTATCGTCAAACATGAGCTGATTGTCTGCGTAGAGTAACCCTCTTCCTTTTACCAGATTCCGGTAGTAATGTGAATCCAAACCACCAGCCCCGGCTGAGATATCACCTCCTCCACCGCTCCTTCTACTAACCTGGCATCGCCCTCTCAGCTCGCGTACTAATAGTTTGAAACATTAATAGAGTGCAATTTATCTTATCTTATACATTATTAATGGAGTGTAATTGCAAATATATATATACCTAGAAGTGCAGCAGTTTCTCTGGCAGTGAATCCCCTGAGCCCAAACAAACGAAGTGTCTCGCTGATATTTCCATTGGGTCTTGGAATTTCTGCCATGGCCTCGTTAAAGAAAGATCCTATGCTGTCTCGTCGCCCAGTAAGAACCGGATAAAATGGACCACTGATCTGTAATCACCACCAAAAAATGAATACAATGTACTATAGGATTTGTACGTTGAAGCAAACGAAATCAGTACGAGAGATAGATATATATATATATAGAGAGAGAGAGAGACTATATCAGTTGAAACAGAGTCCAAACCTGAGCAATGCCATCTCTAGTTGCAAGAACAATGATGTCCGCACATGACACTACTCCCGGACACGCCCTTTTCCAGCTCCTGTTTGATGCTTTCTACATAGTCAAATCCTTTAAGAGTATGGTTAGGAATGGCCTGACGTTCAACGGTGCTATCATTTCCGTTGGCAGCCAATAGAACTGAAACATCACATTCCTGTCCCCAAAAATCAATTCACTGAGGACAGTTAACCAGATGAAAAAACAAATACTCGTAACAAGACAGAGAAAAAGGAAAAAACATAAAAGCCAAGAATGAATCCAAATCGCCCTCAACAACAATCTAAAAGAAGAGTCATCCAAATTATAAGAATATTTAACAAAATACCAAGAAAACGGACAATAGAATCGTATTCACTGAATTAAGATGCCACGGACAAAGTTGATTATATCAACACTGCTACATAATGAAACATTTCAAAAGTATTAAGAAGTTTACCATCAACAAAACAAAGAAAATCAAAAACTAAAATCCCAAGTCAATATAAAACAACAAAAATAGGAAGAGAGAAGAAAATTACAGTAGTTGCTCTCAATCAGACCACCCAAGGAAAAAGGCAAAAATAATCAAGAATCAAATTGTAAAACAGAAGGACAGGCAATTGAATAATACACAAATAACAGTCAATCCAAATATGATAATCAAACAAACACCCCATTTAAGAACAACATTGGTACTTGCAATTAAGGGTTTTAAACGGAAGAAACAACCTTACTGTAAAGAACCCATTTCAAATACAGGGTGAACTAATTGTATAGTAATAGTGAATCAAGAACAAATTGAATAGTAGCAAAATGTGATAATCCAACAAAAACCCCATTGAAGAACAACATTGGTAATCGAAATTAAGGGTTTTAAACAAAAGAAACAGTTAGGCATTACAATAGTGAATCAAGAAATTAGAAGAATTAATACACAGACAGATATTGAAGGGTAAGAAAATGGGTTTTTAGGAACTCCACAGTTTCTGGCAATTGAATAATACCCAAATAACAAGTCGAGACAAATATACAAAAACCCCATTGAAGAACAACATTGGTACTTGAAATTAAGGGTTTTAAGCAGAAGAAACAGCATTACCATAAGAACACATTTCAAGAAAGACTAAGCAAACTGAATAGTGTTAGTAAATCAAGAATTTAGAAAAATTAACATAAAGATCTTGAAGGGTAAGAAAAAGGGGATTTAGAAAACCTGTATAAAGCAGACATGAAACATAAGACGCAATAACTGAAAAAGCGACTATGCCATATATCCAGGCAGTTATCCTTAAAAACAACTATATATGCATACAAATGAGGAACATTTCGACTTGATCACTAAATAATCAGTACCATGACTAAAAAGACAGAGAGCATCATTACATGTAGCAGGAATTGAAATCAAGGGCCAAGAAATCATCACTCACCCATAATTATAATTGGTTCTCTGAACTCACACCCATTAATCTTCCCTATACTACTGAACTGAAGCATCGCAACCCAACCCTGTCCACAGATATCAATTCACAAATACTAGTAACAAGACACAGAATGAATCCAAATCTAAAAGAAAATTAAGTAATATTTTTAAAAACAATTAACAATAACTATATATGCATATGAATGAGAAACATTTAGACTTGATCACTAAATGATCAGTATCATGACTAAAAAGACAGAGAACATGATTACATGAGCAGGAATTGAAATCAAGGGCCAAGAAATCATCACTCACCCATAAGCATCGCAACCCAACCCTGTCCACAGAAATCAATTCACAAATACTAGTAACAAGACGGAGAAAAATTAAGCCAAGAATGAATCCCAAGTCAGATCAAGAAAAAAATTAATAATCAAGAATCAAGAATCAAATTGTAAAAGATATATATTAAACAAACAACATATTAAAGATATGAAGAGAGAAGAAAAAAATTACGTACCAAAAATTAATAATCAAGAATCAAATTGTAAAACACAAATGACAGGCAATTGAATAAATAGGAATAGGGAAGAAAAAATTAGCTCGGGTGGTACTCGCTGCTATGAAGATGTGAGCGATCATGAAGATGATCGTCCATGCATGGCAGCGAAGTACCACACGAGCTGACTTTTTCTACCTCCCTTCAACGTCTCCTCTCCTCTCCTCATAATCTAGTAGTTCTCATCTCTCTCTCTATATATATTAAAAATCTTATTTGAGATGGAGTAAAATCGTATTAGGATTAAGATTATTTATATTTTGAAATAACCTTATTTAGATTTGGATTAGGATAAATAAAATTAATTACTTTCTTAATTTGTATGTTTCCTATTAAGACATCAATTAGAAAGGATGGAAGGGGCAAATTTCTCCTTTCATTCCTCCACAAAAGATTCCCATCTTGATTTTCAAAATTAATTTGTTAAATTCTAAATTCGATATCAAATAATTTGAATCTGGTTATAACAATGGTAGGTATTGTAAATTTCTTAAAAGTCAAATTACAAAATTGTTATTCAAACTTATATAAATTACATTAATTTTAAAATATAGGATTTCTCAAAATGAGTTCTAAAAATTAAAATGATACCTTTTTTTATGAATCCTACTATGTATTACCATAAATTTACGCCGAATTATAATGGTGAAGTTTATTAATACATGATATTACTATGAATTATAGAAGGTCCCCACGTATTACATATATCTCCAAAATATAATCAATTAAAAAATTAGCGTAAATATTCGCAATATATATATATATATATATATATATATATATATATATATCATTTTCTTATTTTTATTAGGTTTTCCAAATGAAAACGTGTTTGAAATCATTATCAATTGCACTTACCCACCACAAAATAAGATATTTCAAAAGGAATTATACACAGATTAAGGGTTTTATGAACTTGTCAAACAAAGGCCACATACTTTTGTATATAAAAAAGGCCTCATATATAACACTGTAAAATGAGCAAACAGTACGGCTTCGATTTGTACTTGCTCGACTAAATGTTCGATTCGAACTCGATTCGAAATATAAATGATTCAAATATGAGCAAATTTTAAAGTTCAATAAATTAAATTATTCGAATCTTTTCAAATTATAATTTTCTATTAATACTCGGATTATATTCGTTCGAAAAGTTCAAACTGATCGGACTCGATTTGAGATCGTGGTCGACTCAGTAATTAAATGAGCCTCAATCAAACTTCATTTTATACTCGTTAACTTTTGTGAACCAAATTTGAGCAACTTAATACTCAGTTCGATTCGATCGGTTCATATACACCCTTACTCATATGCACAATTAAAAATACTTGCATTTCAAATTTCACTCTTTATAAATACACTAGTTGGTAGATCGTGCAATGCACGGACTAGTTTGAATAATGGATTTAATAATTTGTCTAACATTCATGTCAAGAAAAGAACTTGGAAGTATACAATTCATGTTTATTAGTTGAATTATCGTAGCATAAAATTAAGAGATTTTTACTTTTCTTTCAATATGCACCCCTTATTCGGCTAATCAGCCCATTCAAAGAAGGAACGTTGTGGTGGTGAAACAAATTTTGTACAAAACATCACAAAAAATCAAACATTAGTAAATCAAGAAACCAATATATATACATACAATTAGGTGTGAGGCAATCCTAATTTGAGTAGGAAATTTTTAGTTCCCATAACAAATCAATTAAAACAAAAAATCAACAACAAAGAAAATCATCAATATCATAATCCCATTTTGAGGTAAAACAATGAAATTTTGAGTATAGCTTACATCGGTTTACATCTTTTACTTAATGAATCCCGTTTTTTTCAAAGCATTACTATTTGTTTTTCGTTTTATATACTAACAATACGCGCAAGTGCACACAGTCAATCAAGTAATATAGAAGTAAATAAGAGTGTCGAACTCACAGAGAACAGTTACTAACAATTACTTAAATTACCAAATTTTTAATTATTTAATTCCGCTTAAACAGTCATTCTATTGATTTGTGAAAATTATTTTACATAAATAAAAAAATAAAACTAAATCAACTGACAAATATTTATCACCAGATAATTAAAACATAGGAATATGATTTCCCTAATTGCGTTGCAAAAATCGCCTTACCATATTTCCACTTTTTTAATTCAATGAGTTGCTAACTAGAATTATCTATCAATTTATTAACAAATGTCAATGATTAATAAAAAGACTTATTTCAGTTATTTTTCTATTTTCATGCAAGACACTTATAATAGACTCATTAAGCACACACATGACATAAAAGTATTTTTGTCTCATACACTATTATGTTATCCTTAACAAGAATACGCAAATTCATGTGTTATTATATTCAGATCTAATCTAAGATTTCCCTTTTCAATTCCATCCAAGATATCAGATTAATTGCTAGTTAGACAATTAATAAATTAAGCGCAAAATATAATAATGAACTCCATATGATCAAAAAAGTGAAAGTAATGACAATTAAATTATTAAATTGCAAAAGGTTCTATTGTACGCCTAATTAAGTAATTAGTTCATCATCATAATAAAAATTGATAGATTAAGATTAAATAACATCTCAAGTACATATAATGAAATCAATTGGAAATTCTCTTCTTCAATTTCTTGTCCTGCTTCGACTTTCCCATTGAACTTTGTGTTTTCTGTTTTGTTTCTCTGAGATAAAAACAAATACTTCGAAGAGAGAGTGAATGGACCATTGCCCATAAGGGCATATAAGTTATGAAAGCCCAAGAATATAGTATCTGGCAAAGCCCAATATGCGTCTACTAGATACCATAAAGGAAACCTATTTCTGTTCTGGATGACTTATTTTAAAATCCAAAGTTAAAATTGGGACTATAAGGTGTTTGGCAACCACTACTTATTATTTAACTTATAAGTTGTGTTTTAAATATAAAAAAAGTAATTATTTGTGACTTATTTAAAAATGACTTATAAGTCATTTTAAAATAAGTTAGTTTGACCAAATGTAATATCTATTTTGCTCCTCTTCTATTTTTCCCCTCTTTTTATTAATGTATTTTTTTTTAATTTTTATATTTATTTTAACTTATAAGTTATTATGAACGGAACACCTTCATAACTTGTTTTAACTTAATTTTTGACGTCTAAGTTAAATTGATGCCAAATGCATAGTTCAATGTAACTCTAGATTTGGAGATTTTTTTTAAAAAAAAATTGACTGGGCAAGGGATGAATATGTATGTTAAATTAAGGCGTGCATATATCACTATCTAAAAAAAGCATATATAGAAACAACCAATAATCAGTTAGTTTAAAAGATTTCTCCAATAAAATGATCGAAATAAGAAATTAAAGGAAACATCACGCAATCAACTGAAAAATGTTCTTCGTATTGTAATTGTATTGATCATGTACTCTTAAAAAATGGGACTTCAAAAACAAGAAGAAAAATACAAATCACAGAGAGAAAAACTGAAGTAGGAGGGCCAAACACTGAAATAACAAGGATAATTAACCTCAAGAACCTATACAAAAAAAGAAAAAGAAAAAGAACAGTAGTTGTATTTCAATAAGAATCTCTCATATAATTCACTAAGCTTGATATTATACCAATTAGGTTTAGCCAAATAATTCACCATTGATTAGTTAGACCAAACGAAGTGTCTCGCTGATATTTCCAATGGGTCTTGGAATTTTTGAAATGGTCTAATTAAAAACTTTAAAAAAAGTTCAGTAGGTTAATTCTATTTTTTTAAAGTTTAGTGAGATAATGTTTAAAACACAACGACAATGGAATATTAGTCCTTTTCACCATTTTTGGTTTAACTTATAATGGAGGACTTGCAAATGAGGCAATTCTTGTAATATCAAACCCAAATATATATCATAATAAAGATTTTTATTTTATTTTCTAAGGTCAACATGCTTAATATTGTTGATTGGGAGCTGTCATTTACACTCCTAAATTAACCTCACTTTCACTTTATAAATTCAAACAATTAGCACAGTAGTAAGCAATGATCGATCCCACAAAGAGTGATTTATTTTATATTTATCCTATGATTTCTAATTAAAAGGGGATTTTGAATTAATTAACTAAATTAACAAGAATAAACTAATAAAAATAAACAATGAATAAAAAGTTTTAGTTCTTCAGTTCAGTATCACCTTTTTACAACAATAGATTAATAGTGTAGCATTATTTACCCTTCAATGAAACTAATAGCCATAAGTAACAACAAGCTCTGCTAACCGAAACTCTCCTTAGATTGTTACTCAATGAAACAAACTCTTCACAAGATTCTAACCATTACATAACCTAGAAAAAGCTCTCTAGATTTAATATAATAGTAGCAGTAAGAATTGGGGAATTAGACTATTTCAAGCAACAAACACATAAACTCAGATTGTTTAACTTGTCTTCTGATAATTATAGCAATACTCAAAAACTTGCCCACAATCAAGTATTACTAATTACTACTTGTGATTAAGAACAATATCAAATACACATAATATTATTCCTTAATCTAGCATATGATATTCGTTAACCAACTCAATTCTGTAGAAATCAAATCAGTTAAGCCAAATAGCATTCAGAAATTAAATCAGATTATCAAGATTGAATTTCAAGTGAGAATGAATAAATAATGAATACTCAATTAATCATTAATTATAAATAAGGTTCAACATCCCTTAGAACTGGATAAAAAGAACTAAGCTCATGTCTTCAATCCTCCAATGTTGTAGATGAGAGAATGTAGTAGATGATTGAATGAATAAAACCCTGACTATCATCCTCTATTTATAGTGCTAGACAAAGACCTAAATCATATGAAAACTAGAAATCCAAATCCTAAAAGGATTTACAAATTACAACTAGTTTTCATAAAGAAATAGAATCCAATTTGAAAATAAATCTCAGTCTAACGATATCCTAAGTCTAATAAAAATATCAATCTCATTCCATGTAGAAAGTTGCCAAAGTCTGCTTTTAGAAACTTTCCAAAAATTTAAGATTTTCCAATTTTTCCGATCAAATTCGCTGGGTCGAATTTCTATTTACTACTACGACGTCCTTTGGTAAAATGACCATAACTTTTGATTCGGGAGGAGTTACGGGGCATGCTACCAATCAAATCGAAGCTCTCGACGGGATCTACAACTTTATTTATTTGAGAATTGACAGATTCTAGCTGGATCAAGGTCAAAATTGGGTTCCAAGTGACTGCTATGTAAATTTTAACTCCAAACTTTGAGGTTCAACGTCTGTTTGGTAAAAAGATCATAACTTTTTCATATGAACTCCGATCATGACGATTCAAGATGTTCTGAAAAGCTAAGGAAGAGCTCTAAAATTAAATTCAAGTCCCAAGCTAAGACCATGCATCCAACTTAATGCTAAAAACCTACAATGTTTCCTTTTTTCTCATTTCATCTCTAATTCTTCCTGAAATCATTAAAAACATTAATAAGCTCATACACACATGAAATATGCAATAAAACTAAACATAAAGGAATAAAAATAAATGAATAATACGCACTCATCAAATTCTCCCACACTTAGCATTTGCACGTCCTCGTGTAAACCAAAAGTTTGATTTCCAAAAAAATTCTATTCAACTATTATGTCAAAAGATTTCAAGATACAAATCATGACTTTTAACACTGAACTCAAAGAAATCTAATCAATGCCTCATCAATTAACTCATACTGAACAACCTTACTATTTCACCAACGAACTTCATTAAACCAACCTTTAACCACAAAAGAAACTTTCCTACAGTCCACATACTTACTCAATTTGGTTATTATGGAACAAAAATCGTGCACACTGACTCACAACCAAGAACAATTTTTCCTTGCTTTTTAATTTTTTCATAGAACCTTTTCTTTAGCACAGATGAATGTATTTTCATGCTTTTCTCGTATTTTTTTGTTTTCTTGACATGTGCAATGTCACCTTTTCTTAGGCTTTTCAAAGTTATCCATGTAGTGAACTTTCCACCAACGACTTTCAAACCAAATGATCTTAGGGCGCTGGGTGTAGAGGCACCCTAGGGATTATTTATTCAAGTAACAAAGGCCAAAAAAGTTGACTAGTCAAGCTTCTTTTATCTATCACACTTTTCAGCGTGAATACCAATGCTTCCTGAGGCTTGGATACCCAGTTATTTCACACAATGAACATTGAAGAAGATTTTTCAATCATCAACTTTTTTCTCGTTTTTCTTTTCCTTTTTTTTTCATTCATTATTTTTTCAACTTTTCTCCACATGGTTCTGTAATAAGAATAAACAAGTTAAATAGTTTGAAGTCATGAAATCAGTGCACAAAGACAACTCCACAAATAACTTAGTCAAATAAACATGCTTCCCATATTCAAGTACTCATGTATCACAAATTCAATTTAAATTAGTTACTATGGATCATGGCTTAGTTCTCACCATTCATTAACCAATTAGGCAACAAACAGATTTTGAAATTTAGCATTGATTTTCAATCTCAAACTTTAACCTTCGAACACATAGGCAAATAGAATCATGGAACCCAAAATTTTCAAATTTTTTCAAAAGCATCATATTTTCAAATTTTCCATCAAAATCGGATCAATATTCCTAAATCTCCCCCCCCCCACACTTAAACCTTATATTTTCCCCAATATATGAAAATTATGCAAAGAAGAAAGAATTACATGAAACTAAAAAAACTAATATGTAAAGGGATAGGAAAAATTAAATCTGAGTGCTTGGTTTGCCTCCCAAGTAGCTGCCCTTGTTTATTTTCATTGGCTTGACAACATCCCTCTCATTCTATGTAATCGGAATTATGAACTTCAAGTGAACTGGTAACAGTTTCAATTCATTAGGGACAACCTTCAGATTTTTATTTTGCTCCATTCCAGCCCTCAAATCCTCCTTGTATTTTTGCTCAAGAGATTCCTGCACTATAGAGTCAACAACATTAGTAGAAAAAGTAGAATTAATATTACCAAGATACCTTTTAACTTCATATATGCTGAACTGGACATGTGCCTCATCCAATTCTATAGTTAAGGTCCCATGGTATATATCATGTAGTATTTTTGTTGTTTGCATTGATGTATCATCTATATCTACTTTGTAAAGATCTGCTGAACTTATCAAATTGTTCTCCTCTTCTTCTTGTTCATCCTTTTCAGACTTTGAATACCTGACTTCTTCTTCAAATTCAGTAGTAGCCTCAAGCAATTCCAACTAGTTTCCACAAGTGAACTCCCAATCATCTTTAAGTTCTTGTTCCCTATTCGCCACTTCTTCAAGGAATTTTTCATTAGACTCTGTATACCACGTTGAATTTTTTTCCAACTTTTCAATTCTTTGTTAGAACTTGGGGAAAAGGTAGTTTCAGTTCATAAGCTGAAAGAGGTGAAAATTTGTTCTTGAGAACATCATTGCTGCCTGTTTCACTATTGTCGAACTTGCTTTGTATTGAGTTTCCTTGCTGTTGATACACCACATCTCAATGTTATGACACTTACATTTTCAATAGTTTGAGAAAGTGACCTTCCTACTGTGGTTGCAAGCTGATCAACTTGGTGTAGGGTTTCGGCACAGAAACGCACAGCGGAAATTAAAATTTTAAAGCAATTTCCGAAACCCTAAAACAGGATCCATGCGAAAAATTAATTAATTAAGAGGTTTAGAGATTATACCGATTATGAAAACGAGAGTCTGAAATCGACTGCGCCTCGAATCTCCAACGCAATACAAACCGACTGCGTCTCTACGGTATCCACACGAACGCTCCGCGAATCGTCTTACGATCTGCAGAAGAAAGAATCGCGGTACTAGCCACCAAGGATGAGGATTTTCGGAACTATTTTCTCTAGTCTCTCTCTAAGAGCGGCTAGGGTTTTGTTTTGACGTAAAAACCTAAAGTCTGATATACATCATATATATAGCAGTCAGGAGGAATTAATCAAAACCTAATATTATTAAAATCCGAATTTATATATATCTTAATTAAGTCTTACTTAATTAATATACCTATATATAAATTATCCTATTAATTTAAATTCGTAATTTAAAATTATATCAATCATATTGACATATTTAAATCTTTACAATTTAAATTAATTTCCTTTTAATTACGTTCTTTGTGTGTGACCCTATAGGTTATTATTACGTTGGCAATAACCTTAAAATCATATTATAAAGTTATAAACAGTGAGCGGCATCTAGTAATGCATCACTGCTACCCAAGTAATAATAAGATCGATGATTCGATGCAACCTTTTTCGTGACCAATGATTCAATGTAATTTAATCCTTTTAACCTTAATATCCTAGATTAAACTCGAGTCATGGAATGTGTCATACTCTTCATAATTTAATCTGAGTTTTCTTGATCAATGAGTAGACTATATGAAACAAATCACTATTTGAGCATGGCCATGCATTTCATAGTCCTACTCAATCAAGAGGCCTATGGATATCACCTATAAAATATAGGATGGTTAAATTCCATCTAGATCACTCATATTACTCACACGATTCATAATGAACCCAATAATCACCTTTATAGTCCACCCTATTAAAGGTGACATTTGATGATATCAAAGTACATAAATTCTCGTGTAGTAATATAGCGGTTTCAGGTCGGAGGACCATTACATCATTGTCACTATGAGAATTGCTAATGACACTTCGCATAATGCTCCATATAGAATTCTCATGGTGGGTCTGTCCAGTACATTGTTCTCTAACATGTACCTATGCATTGACTTAATATCTCATATATTTATGACCAATGAGATTTGGTCATCAGTCAATCCACATACTAGTCTCAATGCATCATTGTTGTCCCATCAACAATGATACTCGACTAGGGACATTTAAGAACAATGATACTAATTGTAATTATATAATCTCATGTTCAAGTCACATACTTGAAACTATATAATTTGTATCACTATTCTAAGGAATTTTATTATGTTAACAATTATATTACGCAGTAATTAAAACCATAATAAAATCATTTATTTATTCAATCAACAATAATATCAAATGTTAAGCAATTACATCAAATAATTGGCCTCTAGGGCATAAACTCTAACAGTCTCCCACTTGCACTAGAGCCAATCACTCATGTATCTAATACCCATGGAACTAATGTGACCGTCGTGCTTCTGCTGCGACAAAGCCTTGGTCAGTGGATCTGCAACATTATCATCTGTTGGCACTCTTCCTATATGTACATCTCCTCTGTCAATGATTTCACGGATGAGATGGTACCGCCTAAGTATATGCTTGGATCGTTGGTGAGATCTGGGTTCCTTAGCCTGTGCAATGGCTCCATTATTATCACAGTATAGAGCAACCGGATCAACAATGGTTGGAACAACACCAAGTTCAGTGATGAACTTTTTAATCCATACAGCCTCCTTGGCTGCACTAGAAGCAGCAATATACTCAGCCTCTGTTGTAGAATCAGCGACTGTCTCTTGCTTTGAACTTTTCCAGCTAACAGCACCACCATTAAGGCAAAACACAAAACCTGACTGAGACTTATAGTCATCATTGTCAGTTTGGAAACTAGCATCTGTGTAACCCTTTACTGCCAGTTCGTCTTCACATCCATATACCAAGAATGAATCCTTAGTCCTTTTCAGGTACTTGAGGATATTCTTGACTGCTGTCCAGTGACCTTCACCTGGATTCGACTGGTATCTGCTCGTCATGCTCAAAGCATACGAGACATCCGGACGAGTACATATCATTGCATACATGATAGATCCAATTGCCGAAGCATAAGGGATCTTTCTCATACGCTCCTCATCATCTTGTGATTTAGGACATTGGGCCTTAGAGATCTTTATACCATGAGTCACGGGTAAATTTCCTCTTTTCGCCTCTTGCATGCTGAACCGTTTCAACACTTTATCAATATATGTACTTTGACTTAGGCCGAGCATTTTTCTCGATCTATCTCTATAGATTTTGATACCTAAAATATAGGCAGCATCGCCCAAATCTTTCATGGAGAAACATTTTCCTAACCATGTTTTTACAGCATGTAAGGAAGGAATGTCATTCCCAATAATTAATATGTCATCAACATATAATACTAGGAATACAATGTGACTCCCACTAACCTTCTTATATACACAAGGTTCATCTTCATTTTTAATAAAGCCAAATTCTTTGACTGCTTCATCAAATCGAAGATTCCAACTCCGAGAGGCTTGCTTTAATCCATAAATGGATCGCTGCAGCTTACATACCTTTCCAGCATCCTTTGGAATGATAAAACCCTCAGGTTGTGTCATATACACATCCTCAAGTAGATTTCCGTTAAGGAAAGCAGTTTTGACATCCATCTGCCAGATTTCGTAATCATAAAAAGCTGCAATAGCAAGTAAGATCCTGATGGATTTAACCATTGCCACTGGAGAAAATGTTTCATCATAGTCAACACCTTGAATTTGTTTGAAACCTTTTGCTACCAGTCGGCCTTTATAAGTTTGTACATTACCATCCATGTCGGTTTTCTTCTTGAAAACCCACTTGCACCCGATTGGTTTTACCCCTTCGGGTGGATCAACCAAAGTCCATACTTGGTTAGTATACATGGAATCCATTTCAGATCTCATGGCTTCAAGCCATCTCTCAGAATCTGGTCCATTCATAGCTTCTTGGTAGGAAGTAGGCTCATCCTGATCTATGAGCATCACATCACCGTTTTGAGTCACAAGATATCCATAATATCTCTCAGGCTCTTGGCGTGTCCTACCAGATCTACGAATTCCTTGTGTAATTTGAGCAGGTTCACTTTCCACAATTTCTTGTGGTTCCTGCTCACGTTCCAACTCAGGTTCAATGATATTTTGTGGTTCTCGAATTTCTTCGAGTTCTACTTTCCTCCCACTGTTTCCTTTAGAGACAAATTCTCTTTCTAGAAAAATACCAGTTCGAGCAACAAACACTTTATTCTCAGAAGGTTTGTAGAAATAATACCCTTTTGTTTCTTTTGGGTATCCCACAAAATTACATTTGTCAGATTTGGGTCCGAGCTTATCAGAATCTAGACGTTTTACAAACGCCTCGCATCCCCAAATCTTCATGAACGACATACTAGGACGTTTCCCAGTCCACATCTCATATGGTGTCTTCTGAACCGTCTTTGTAGGAACACGGTTAAGTGTGAATGCAGCTGTCTCTAGGGCATGACCCCAGAAGCTTATTGGAAGATCTGCATGACTCATCATTGATCGTACCATGTCCAACAAGGTTCGATTCCTCCTCTCAGACACACCATTCCATTGTGGTGTTCCAGGTGGAATGAGCTGTGATATAATACCACACTCCTTTAGAAGGTCATCAAAGTCTTGGCTTAAGTATTCACCTCCTCGATCGGATCGAAGGGCTTTTATGCTTTTGCCAAATTGGTTTTGAACTTCATTCTTGAATTCCTTAAACTTTTCAAAGGATTCGGATTTGTGTCTCATTAGATACACATATCCATATCTACTGAAGTCGTCAGTAAATGTAATGAAGTAATAAAACCTACCTCTTGCTAACGAACTCATGGGTCCACATACATCACTATGTATAAGTCCCAATATATCGCTAGCCCGTTCACTGTGTCCAGTGAAAGGGGCTTTAGTCATCTTGCCTAATAAACAAGATTCGCATTTTTCATATGATTCAAAATCAAATGAATCCAAAAATCCATCTTTATGGAGTTTTGATATGCGTTTCTCATTTATATGGCCCAAACGACAGTGCCAGAGATATGTCGGATTTGAATCATTTGATTTAAATTGTTTTGTGTTTATGTTATAGATAGGCATTTCTAAATCAAGAATATAAAGACCGTTAAATAATTGTGCAACACCATAGCAAATATCATTTAAGTAAAACGAACAACCATTGTTCTTAATTATAAATGAAAACCCTTTCTTGTCCAAACAAGAAACAGAAATAATATTTTTGTTTATAGCAGGCACAAAATAACAATCTTCTAATTCTAAAACTAGCCCATTGGGCAAAGATAAATGATAAGTTCCTACGGCCAGTGCAGCAACTTTTGCTCCATTCCCAACTCGTAGGTCAACCTCTCCTTTCGCCAAAGTCCTACTCCTTCGGAGTCCCTGCACATTAACACAAATGTGAGAACCACATCCAGTATCCAATACCCATGATGTAGAAGTAGACAAATTGACTTCTATAACATATATACCTGAATCAGAAGTCGTACTTCCTTTCCTTTTCTTCACTTCTTCCAAATAAGCATGACAGTTCCTTTTCCAGTGTCCAGGTTTTCCACAGAAGTGACATTCACCTTCTTTAGCCACCCCACCTTTAGGTTTTAAAGCCTATTTGATTTTGGAATTGGGTTTGGCAACAGACTTAGATCCTATCTTCTTTTTGCCTTTCCAATTTCCCTTAGCATTCCCCTTTTGCACCATCATTATGGGAGCGGGTCCTGCCTTTTTCATGTTGTTCTCGGCAGTTCTTAACATGCTCAACAACTCAGTAAGGGGTTTCTCAATTTCATTCATAAGATAGTTCATAACAAATTGAGAGTAGCTGCTGTTCAAAGATTGTAAAACAAGATCAGTTTGGGCTTCCGGAGTGATTGGAAAACCCAACCTATCCAGGTACTCAATATACCCAATCATTTTCAGCACATGTGGACCAACTGGATCACGTTCACCCATCTTGCAGTGATACAACGCTTTGCTTGTATCATACCTCTCCTGTCGAGCATGCCCTTCGAACAATTTCTTGAGATGCTCGATCATCTCATAAGCATCCATTAACTCATGTTGCTTCTGAAGCTCAGCGTTCATGGTTGCTAGCATGAGACAACTCACATCCAGAGCATCATCTTGATGCTTCTTGTAAGCATTATGCTCCGCACGTGGTGCAGTGACAGCCGGTGCTGCAGGAATGGGCCCATCAAGGACATATAGCTTACGCTCTTGTTTAAGGACAATCCTCAAGTTCCTGTGCCAGTCAAGGAAATTAATCCCACTCAGCTTGTCCTTCTCAAGGACTGATCGTAGTGAAAGACTACTTGTGTTGTTGTTGTTGTTGTTTGCCATTGATATCTACAATTTATAAGTGCCAAAATAATAAGTCAAATTGCAGAGTTGATATTATGTAATTGATAATAGTACATTCAAAATATACCTCCCACTATTTTATTCAAATTAATAGCCCTCACCATTAATTCGGAAAGCATTTTCTATTAAATCTTTCTAGTGAGCCAAGATCCATATTTCATTATGACTTAAGTTAGCTTTGGCTAATCTCTTAAAACATAATTATTTAGGTAGATAACCCTTTGTCAATTATATCATATATAACTCCTGGATAGTTTGGTAAACAACAATTGTTTTTAGTCCATCTAATGGTACCTACCAAACTCTATGCCTCTAAGTCCACAATCCTATTGAGATAACTTAGTTAAGTCGGCCCCAATGATTTTAACAGTTTGGATATCACAATTATCCTATCGCATCTTACCTAGATAAATAGGGTACTTTGCTTTGGCAAACCTACATCTATTGATCAAGGTCTTGATGAGTGTTATTCATTGGAAGGCATCTGATTTAGACTTAATAATTTAATGAGGGATTAATTTAGATCTCACCAATTTTAATCTTATTAAGCATGCACATTATTTATCATATCATATCGCATACAAGCATAAATAAAGTGCAAAATTAAATGTGTCACAGTTATGGCCCAATCCACTGTCAATCTTTTCAAGCTAATGAAAGATTGAAGGTCAATCTAAGGTGGTAAAAGATCTTAAAATAAATAGCCTCCTTGGATCTTCCTCAAGCATGTGCCTCCTCTTCATCTTGACATCTTCATCAATTACAGATTATTACATGACATAAAGAAACCTCGAGTTACATTCGAGGGGATTTAGATGAGAAGAGAATATTACATCAGAATTTATAGAAAGGCACGACATGCAAGCCGTATTTCAAAACCAAAAACCACTAACCTATGGGTCAAAAGGTCATAACTGTGCACCATGCATATCACAATAAGCACATAACAATTTATATATAATTAAAGAAAACAATATATAACATATAGGGGACACGACCATCGTGCGCTACGACGGGGGGGTCCAAGGGGGGGTCTCCCCCCCTGGCGGTGGTCCGGCTGAATTGCAGAATTTTTCCATAAAATCTCTGAAACAGTTTCAGAATCATACATTTTAATCCACCAAAACACCCATAATAACAAATCATATAATACCAGTTTCGATTTAATCATATTAAAACGAATAACAGTACACCCAGAATTTATCATATATTTCCAGTTTCGATTAATCATATTAAAACGATTCTTCATGTTTCTAATCCGATTAGAACAGTTATATTGTTATTCCATCGATTAAAGATACGATTAACATTATCATCATATATATTACCAGAATATACATACAACGGAATATCATATATTCAATTTCATATCGGTAAACATGCATCATCATATATCATATATATCGAATACAAGTAAAACACGTAATCTAAATTAATCGTTTCGCAAGTAGCTCTGATACCACTGTAGGGTTTCGGCACAGAAATGCACAGCGGAAATTAAAATTTTAAAGCAATTTCCGAAACCCTAAAACAGGATCCATGCGAAAAATCAATTAATTAAGAGGTTTAGAGATTATACCGATTATGAAAACGAGAGTCTGAAATCGACTGCGCCTCGAATCTCCAACGCAATACAAACCGACTGCGTCTCTACGGTATCCACACGAACGCTCCGCGAATCGTCTTACGATCTGCAGAAGAAAGAATCGCGGTACTAGCCACCAAGGATGAGGATTTTCGGAACTATTTTCTCTAGTCTCTCTCTAAGAGCGGCTAGGGTTTTGTTTTGACGTAAAAACCTAAAGTCTGATATACATCATATGTATAGCAGTCAGGAGGAATTAATCAAAACCTAATATTATTAAAATCCGAATTTATATATATCTTAATTAAGTCTTACTTAATTAATATACCTATATATAAATTATCCTATTAATTTAAATTCGTAATTTAAAATTATATCAATCATATTGACATATTTAAATCTTTACAATTTAAATTAATTTCCTTTTAATTACGTTCTTTGTGTGTGACCCTATAGGTTATTATTACGTTGGCAATAACCTTAAAATCATATTATAAAGTTATAAACAGTGAGCGGCATCTAGTAATGCATCACTGCTACCCAAGTAATAATAAGATCGATGATTCGATGCAACCTTTTTCGTGACCAATGATTCAATGTAATTTAATCCTTTTAACCTTAATATCCTAGATTAAACTCGAGTCATGGAATGTGTCATACTCTTCATAATTTAATCTGAGTTTTCTTGATCAATGAGTAGACTATATGAAACAAATCACTATTTGAGCATGGCCATGCATTTCATAGTCCTACTCAATCAAGAGGCCTATGGATATCACCTATAAAATATAGGATGGTTAAATTCCATCTAGATCACTCATATTACTCACACGATTCATAATGAACCCAATAATCACCTTTATAGTCCACCCTATTAAAGGTGACATTTGATGATATCAAAGTACATAAATTCTCGTGTAGTAATATAGCGGTTTCAGGTCGGAGGACCATTACATCATTGTCACTATGAGAATTGCTAATGACACTTCGCATAATGCTCCATATAGAATTCTCATGGTGGGTCTGTCCAGTACATTGTTCTCTAACATGTACCTATGCATTGACTTAATATCTCATATATTTATGACCAATGAGATTTGGTCATCAGTCAATCCACATACTAGTCTCAATGCATCATTGTTGTCCCATCAACAATGATACTCGACTAGGGACATTTAAGAACAATGATACTAATTGTAATTATATAATCTCATGTTCAAGTCACATACTTGAAACTATATAATTTGTATCACTATTCTAAGGAATTTTATTATGTTAACAATTATATTACGCAGTAATTAAAACCATAATAAAATCATTTATTTATTCAATCAACAATAATATCAAATGTTAAGCAATTACATCAAATAATTGGCCTCTAGGGCATAAACTCTAACACTTGGTCCCTCAGATCTTAAACAGAAGTTCTTGTCTCCTACTGGAATTGTTGTGTCTGACATTTCTCTTATTTTACTAGAAGCGATAGATTCTTTATTGATCATACATTATCTCCATGTATAACTTATTATATCCAAGCATAACCTTTGATATAATATAAGGGTTTTAAGGAATAAGCCAAAATATAACTCATCATACACAAGATACTATGATGATCTTAAGTCCAAGGATCACTTGTACTACTATCACCACATGAATTCCTATTTACATGCAAGTAAAACTCCATTAGGTATTCCTTAGCGAGCCACGTTCAGTGAACTTATTCTCCGATAAGCACCTACATACTTTCTTTAGTGTCTCTATGAGATCAATCATCCTCATCCAATGAGCAAGCAACGTATGTATCAATCTATTCGAATTCACTAATCCCCTTTTTAGAAATCCAACGATTGGGAACAATTTTAGTATTAAGCTATCTAAGAATTTAGATCTCATTAGAATGATCTTATTATGATTCTAAAAGCATTGCTTAAAACTATGGGTTTATCACATATTATTAAAACAACACCATGTAGATAATGTAAAGCCTTTAATAAATTAATTATTTTTATTAATAAATGAATAAGATTGTTACAAAGTATATTCTTTATCATCAAGCATGATTGGCTTGTGTGCATACTAATTTCAATCTCCCACTTGCACTAAAGCCAATCGTCATGGTATCTCATACCATTATTCTCTAGGTGACGATCATCCTGTTGTTGGACAAGCTTCAGTAAATGGATATATAATTTTGTTCTTGAGAGTCCACTATCTCTATAGTGAATTCTCCTCTTTCAATGATTCTTTATTCAAATAAAAATGTTGCAACATATGTTTAGATTTAAGATGAGGCTTAGGAACTATTTCTTGTTCTGTAATGAACTTTTCATCCAAACAATTAACTTGCAGCTTCATTTACAGTTATATACTTTGTCTTTGTCACTTAAACCAACAAATCTTTGTTGTTTGAAACCTTTTCAATTCACTGCACCACCGTTCAAGGTAACAACTTATCCTAAAGTGGATTTGTTGTCGTCTTGGTCAATCTGAAAAACTTGATTCTGTTAAGACCTCTAGTTTTAATTCAGACCCACCATGAATTTTAATCACATCCTTGGTGTCGGTTAAATACTTTATGATGTTTTTCAATGTCTTATAGTGATCTTCTCTAGAATATGACTGATCAATATCAGGTCTCGTACATTTCATTATATACATGATATTTACTAATGTGATCTCTCTTTTTAAGAGTATATGGGGGCTATTAAGAGAGATTCACTCCATGGCTCATCAACATGAGACATCTCTTGGAGTTTATCATGCTAAACGACTTTAGCATCAAATGAATATATGTTCCTTGGGTTAAGCCGAGCATCCTTTTAAATCTATCTATATAGATTTGCATCCCAATTAAGATACTCTTTCCAAATTTATCTTTACTGATTATAGCATTGGTATATCATTCCTTATCCGTACTATATCAACATATAATACTAGGAATGTCATGACGCTCCCACTGACCCTTTTGTACACACTAGGTTCATTCTTATATTTGATAAAATCAAACTCTTTTGATTGTGTCATCAAAAAGTTAATGTTCTATTTTTGAGAAGCTTGCTTCAATCCATTTCTTTGAGTGTTTACAACTCTTACCTCAGCGTATGTAACTGAATCATCATCTTTATGATGCGTACCTTATCATCGTCATCCATGATGAATCTATACCTCCCAGGTATCTTCGGTACTATTCCAGATTTACGATTCGATTGTGATACAATAGGTCTATCTATAGGTTCTTCTTATTTGACTTCTAGTGTTTGTTGGTTCTTGAACTCTTCAAGATTCTATTATCCTCCCACTAGCCCCTTTAATGATAAACACATTTATCTTAGAAGGTAGCGTGTTTCGCAACAAACACCTTTTGCTAAGTAGGATTATAGAACATATACCCTAAACTTGTCAAATTTGTACTTGTCAAATCTTGTCCCAAACTTATCCCTTTGAAACCTTTTCACATAAGCTGGACAACCCCTTATCTTAACATACTTAAGATTAGGAATCCTCCATTTCCATAATTTTTATGGAGTCTTGGGGACGAATTTTGAGGTTACCTTTTCCGTAGATATTCAGTCATTTCTAGGCATATATACGCCTGAAGGATACTGGAATATAGGTAAAATCATTATGGACAACACCATATCCAACAAGGTATGATTTTTTCTTTCAGATACATCAATCAATTATTGTGTATCAGTAAGCGTCCATTATGAGATGATCTAGAAACTTATTGCATAAGTATTCCTTCCTCGATCTAATAAAAGAATCTTAATACTTTTAAAATTAGTTTCACTTCTGAATTTTTTAAACCTTTTAAATAATTCACATTTGTATTTCAGCAAATACACACATTCAACTCTTTGAATGATAATTTTCTTTTCTTGTACTAATTTGTTCAATATGCAAAATTATTTTCACGTAATTCAAGTATACAAAATCCATTAAGTAATATTTCAGTTCTATACAAAATATTATTATTATAAATAGAACAACAATTGTTCTTAAATATAATACCAACAAATTTTATTGTCCAACAAAAAAATGGAAATAATATTTCTAAAGAGAACTGGAATACAATAACAACTTATTGAATTAATAGACTTGTCCGTAGGCAATACTAAACAATAAGTTCATATAGCTAATACAACAAACTTTGCTTAATTTCCCACACATAGGATTATTTATCCCTTGTTTAGCTTTCTACTTCTGCTTGGTCCCTTCATAAATCTATATTTATGAGAGCCAAAACTAGTATCCAATACCTAAGTAGAACCTTGACTTAATTATTTTTTTTATTTCAATCATGAACAAAACTTTATTTGTAACCGAAGCTTCACTAAGCTTCTTTGGTTAGCCTCTACAAGATGCTTTTCGCAGTTTCCTTTCAAATGTCCAGGTTTATTGTAGTGGAAGAAAACTCCTTTCTATCAGTATCAGTTTTTTTCTTCTTATTATCCTTTGGTTTTGCCTTTCTATTTACCTTTTTAGAATCGTTCTTCTATTCAGAAGATCATTTGGCCCATACCAGTAAGACTTGGTCTTTCTTGGTTGGAAAGTGACTCAAAATTTTTCAACATGTTAAGCAAATCAGCGATGCTGATATCTAGCTTGTTCATATAAAAAATTCACAACAATTATGAAAGGACTCCGGGAGTGAATGCAAGATCAAATCTTGGCTCAACTCTCCATTCATGACCAAATTCGTTGTCCTAATTGATCAATCAAATTGATAATGTTAAGGGTTTTTGTCTGTACTATAATGTCATCGGACATTCTAGATCGGAAGAGCTCCTTAAATATCTGATATCTATCAGCCTACTTTCCTCACCATCAACTACTTGATGTGCGGGAGTATAGAAGCATCTATATATAGTTTCATGCTGACGTTAAAGCTCGTTACTCATGGATACGAGCATGATGCATTGAGCCAACTGTGCATCATCTTAACACTTTTTAAAAGTAGCAATCTTTTTCTCAGAGGCATTATCTGCAACCATTGCAGGGATAGGCATATTAAGGACATAAGATAACTTTTCAGCCGTGAGAACTATTCTCAATTTCTTTAATTAATCTGTTTAATTTGGTCCGGTTAAATAGCATCTAAAATGCTCTGCAGTGATAGTAATTTAGACATTGTAAAATTCTGTAAATGAATTTGTAATTAACAACATTTTAGCATACATTCTTTTATTAATTACTAAAGTAAATTAGGTCTTTTTTTAAATTGGTATCGCCCAGTATTTTCTTCAAACTATATTACCCTCAATATATATAGTTCAGCAATATCTAATTAAAGATATGTTAGTTAGAAAAAGGATTCCAATTCAAATGTATATAGCCTTATGTGTGCACAATAAACTATATATAAATAAATAGGTAGACAACTCTTGTCAATTACATCAACTATGCAACTCCTTGTATTTTACCTCTTAGTTCATAATGGTCAAGTGTGTGCACATCCGAACTAAAATGATCTAAGTTAAGTCATACCTAGCACTTCCATATATTCAAAAGAAAAAAACTTTCATTGCGTGTGCACAACAAAATAGCATCGTTCAGAATATTTATAAGCATTAAATATATGGAAGTGCTAGGTATGACTTAACTTAAATATTTAATACTTGCCTTGTGTGTGCACAACAAACTCATATTAAATATTTAATACTCTATTGTTTTACCATGCTAGAAGGTGACGTTCGATATTACAAATATCTTTGAACGTTACATCTTAATATTATTTGTTTGAGGGCTTTGTTATTAATTGTCCCATCTTATTTAGTGCGCATGCACACACACACACACACACACACACACACACACACACACACACACACACACACATATATATATATATATATATATATATATATATAAAATATAAGCATGCACATATAGAATACTATATTCTACCCGAATTGATTATGAACTTTATCCTAGTTTGTTTCACTAAAGCCACCAAGTGAACCAAAAGGTCAAATCTAGGGTTCAAAAATTAAATTTAAATATAACTATTACATTTAAATTCCGGACTCCATTACAAACGGGTCTTCAAGCATTCCTTTCTCCTTGATCTCCAATCTTTTAAGATAATTCTAAATAATTCTATTACATAAAATATTTAAAATAAATAGAAACCTTGATCAGCAGTCAAGGAGAAGTACATAGAAGAGGGATATAATTTACATCAAGAAAAATTTGAGATGATGAGGTACGCAGACCACATTTAATAAAACTCATACATTCATGCATCCAACTAAAATAAAATCTAATCACATTGGTCAATAATCCATAATCAAATCATTTATTATCATACATATCAACATATGTATCAATAAATAACATTTATCTCATGAATAATAAACATTCAATATATACATTGATATCGATTTATTGGAAAATTTTAATTAGCATAAAACCCAATTTTGAAACAAAATAAACTCCTTTATTTTTAATCAAAATCATAATAAGATTCTTTTTTTTATTTTATTCAATTTTGAATAAAAATAAACTCTTTTATTTTTAATCAAACTCCCAGTCAAAATAAACTCCTTTATTTTAATTAACAATGAATTCAATTTCAAGTACAAAATATACTCCTTTATTTTAACTTAAAATTACTGAAAAAATAAAATATGTTGATTCTTATTCCTTATTAAAATAAAACACCTTTAATTTTAGGAAACATGGAATCCTATTCCATATGTGAATAAACTCCTTTATTCTAGGAAACATGGAATCCTATTCCATATGTGAATAATATTTTTTATTCAAACAAACGCAAAATCCAATTAAAATAAAACTTTTGAATAAACTCTTTTATTCAAACAAATGTGGAATCTAATTCCAATTAAAATAAATAACTTTTTGAATAAACTCTTTTATTCAAACGAACGTGGAATCCAATTTCAATTAAAATAAATAACTTTATTTTAATCCAATTCCAAATCAAAAAAAAATCCTTTATTTCTAATATAAATTTAATGAAAAACAGTGTATCCAATTTCAATTTAAAATAAACTTCTTATTTTAATTAAAAATTAGATAAATTAAATAAAACAAAATTTTATTTAATTCTGGGTACCGGCGCTGCAGCGCCCCAAATGTACTGGGTTTGGGCGCAGCAACTCTGGATAACCGGTTTCTAAAAACCCGGACCTGGCGCTGCAGCGCCAAGTTTATACTGCGAAGAGGCGCTGTAGCGCCAGACGACCCGGATTTAGACCCGACCCAGCACTGCAGCGCGCCATTTACACTATAAACAAGCGCTGCAACACCAGTTCACATAAACTGTTTTCTAGTTCGCGAATTCAGCAGTTTTTTCCTCCAAAAACTCAATTCTATGCTAATAATTGTGCCTAAAAAATTTGTTCTAAACACATATTAACATACATATCGAATATGAACAATTAATAATTCGCATAAAGGTTTGACTTTGATACCATTGTTATGTTTGTAAGATTTATGGACGCAATTAAATTGCACAAAGTAAAGCAGAAGCATGAAAAATATATTTTAAAATTTTATAAACCATATACCCAGATCATCCTTTATACATAATTATTAATTAAAACGAAAAGATGAAGAGCAAGAATTATACCCTTGAAGATTCGAGCTTCCTCAGGTACAAGTTCACCTCCAAATCTTTTTTGCGTTCAACTTTAATCCACTGGGTTTGATTCCTTCCTTTGATCAACGTTAGCCACCCAAGTGTTTGACCTCTAGAGGTGATCCACCAAGGAAGAAGAAGTATTCAAGAAGATGGGTGTTTGGCAAAATTTTATTTTTTCTATCTTTTTAGAAAAAATACGTACTCTCCCAACTCTTGAAATTGTTATACATGTGTCTTGTGAAAACATCAACCACCCACCCATAATAAGAGTCCACTTATTTATATATGTAGGAAACTCTCCTTAACAATTAAGGAGTTGAGTTTTATTTTAATTATTTAAACTCCTTTAATTAATTAGGCTCCCAATCTTATTAGGAATAATTAATTAAGCTCTTTTAATTAATTAGCCTCCTAATCTTATTAGGAATATATAATAGAGTATCTTTTATTAATTAATTCTCAAACTACTTTCGGAATTAAATAATAATAATAATAGTAATAATAATAATAAGACTCCTCTTATTAATTTATATTTAATATTTCCAAAATATTAAATAATAAATATTAAGCTATTTAATTTATTCTATCACCATAGATTAAATTAAATACACTTAACTTATTATTAAGATTATGTCATTTGCTTCTTAAATAAATATTCTTTCTTTTGCGGTATGATCCTTTAGGTTCTCCATATTAAACAGGTTGTAAATAAATTAATTAGAACAATTCTAATCTTTTTTAAATAAATAAATTAAACTATTAATTTATTTAAATAAATAATATTTATTCTACAATAGGGATAATCCTCCCTAGCAATTAACGACTTTCTAGATAATATAGATTTCAACATTAATCATAAAAAGACCTTTGAGTAAATATATACCGTACAGTTCAATCCATCCACCATACAATATACCAATTAAATATAAGACATGAAATTACTGTCAAGTCTTATTTTATTTAATTATATGTATTTCGATTCTTAAATGCACAACTTCAAATAATATAAATTAGAAACTCCTTTCTAATATCATTCTGTCATAGCCAAGGACTACCGGGTTGTCATTTATCGAATCACATAAGATATTTATTTTCTTTTACTAGAAGCGGTAGATTCTTTATTGGTCAAACATTATCTCCATGTATAACTTATTATACCCAAACATATCCTTTGATATAACCTAAGAGTCTTAAGGAATAAGTTAAAGTATAACTCATCATACATAAGATACTATGACAATCTCAAGTCCAAGGATCACTTGTACTATTATCACTATAGGAAATCTTATTGACAGGCAAGTAAAACTCCATTAGGTATTCCTTAGCAAGCTACGTTCCGTGAACTTATTCTCCAATAAGCATATACATACTTGTTTTAGTGTCTCCATAAAAATGATCATGAGATCAATCATCCTCATCCAATGAGCAACCAACGTATGTACCAATCTATCCGAATTTACTAATCTCCTTTTTAGTAATATAACGATTGGGAACAATTTTAGTTTTAAGCTATCTAAGAATTTAGATCTCATTAGCATGATTTCATCATGATTCTAAAAGCATTGCTTAAAACTATGGGTTTATCACATATTATTAAAATAGAACCATGGGCTAAGAAAGCTTGGCATCGGTTTTTGAATAAACAAATGACTTTATGGCTTGATATGACAGTGATTGATTTTAGTGGTTTGGTTGCTTAAATTCGCATAATAGGTTGGTTAGGAATATGAAAACTAACAACCTTACGAAAATAATCAATTTTAGCATGATGAGTAGTTAACCAGTCGATTCCTAAAATCACATCAAATGCAAGTATTTTCAAAGAGAAGAGATCAACAGGTAATGTGAGGGTGCCGATTTGAATAAAAAAAGATTAATAAATAGTGGATGTAATGAAGGTTTCTCATAACGGAGTTTCAACATATAAATCAAAGTCTAATTTCTCAGAAGTCAAGTTCAAACGTTAAACACAACTAGGTGAAATAAAAGAGTGGGTAAAACCGGTATCGAATAAGGTATAGACTTCGCAAGAGTTTATGATTAGATTACCCGTGATAACTTCGTTCGGGTTCCTCATCACGAAAAATGTTCTCCCTTAAACTACCGACTTTGACTTGTCTGGGACATCTTTTGGCGTTACCATCCCAGCTGGACTTGACTTCACTACACGACAAAATCGAGCTAGGTGACCTTCTCTTCCGCAATTAAAACACGCTTTGGGTTGTTGCGTACAGTTTAGACGGATGTGTCCCTCCTGTCCGCATTTGTAACATACGATCGGTGGTCGTTCTCCTTCCTTAGAAATGGGTGCCGGTGCTGCTGTCGATGTCTTTCCGTCATTGTTGAATCTTCTCTTCCTAAAGTTGTTCCCACTTAGTTCACCTTTCCTATTATCTTGGCCATGATTACCACCGAAGTGGTTACCATTTCTGGCATGATAATTTCCTCCACGATGATTATCATTGTCCCGATGGCTGTTGCCACTGGTACGATTATTATCGTGTTATTGGTCGTTATCTTTTGGTTGGGCTGACTCATTATCGCGCTCCAATATCTGAGCCCTATTCACAACATCTGAATACAAACAAAGTTTGTGAGAAATGAGGTATTGACGTATTTCGGGTTTCAAACCTTTTAGAAACATTCGCGTTATACCCTCCTCATTATCTACCAAATGGGATGTAAACCGGGATAACTCCGTAAATTTAGCCTCGTATTGCTATACGGTCATATTATTTTTCTCCAGCTTGATGAATTCTACTTCCTTCATGTGACGACTACTTTCAGGAAAGTACTTGTCGTTAATTAATTCTTGGAACTTCTCCCAAGACATCTTCAGTGCGGAAAGATGAGTACGTTTTACAGATTCCCACCAGTAATCGGTCTCTTCATGCAACATAATGGTGGCAAAGGGAACCTTTTGTTCCTCTAAGTATCCCAAGACATCAAATATCTTAGTGATCTGCTTAATCCATGCCTCCGCCTTAAGTGGCTCTGGCTTTCCCAAAAACTTCAGTGGTTCCAACTCCTTGAATTTCTTAGCAGTGACCAACCGTGAGTTACCAATGTTTCCACTTGTCTCGTTTGGTTTTGCATGAATTCTAGAAAGTTCCTAAACATACCATCGTTCGTCATTTGGTCGGTGTTGTTGTTTACAGGAGGATTATTACCTTCTTGATGCACATTATCCTGGTTATTGATTAGCGGTGACTCAATGGTCGCATGTGCTCCATTGCTTATCTCAATATTTTCAGATGCCATTTTCAAATACTTCCACAAAAAAAGGGTTAATTAACATGCCACATATTATCCCTATATTCTGACCGACCAATTAAATAACAAATAAGCTTAGGTAGGTTATACTAGCGAATGATTTACTCGTCTCTTCCCTCCTAGTTCTAGTCTTACATCTCAGCCAAGGATCATATCTCTAAACTCTGATACCAACAGTGAAACCCCCAAAATAGGTATACACAACCCATTCTGAGTCGTCAAATACATAGTACATAATTCAAATACAAACTTAATTTACACAATACGACAAACGTAAGCTGAGAGCTTTAACACGGATATTGTCTCGTAGACAATATCCAAATACAAATGAAGTCCTCGTTACAATTATTATCACACTATTTCATAAAATAGTGAGGACTACGATAACAACCATCTTGGACCGTCACTCCATTCCCCGACTAGTCCCAGCTATATTCTCATTTTCTGAAGAGAACAATGAAAGAAAATGGTGAGCTCAACTAGCCCAGTAAAAAATAATATGACTAAGATAATGCAGAATAAATTATTCTTAGCCTTCAACAGTATAAACACTGATAGAATACAATAAAAACCAAGTTTTAGATCAATAACTACAGCGGAACAAGTAATCCATTAGAAGAGTCAAGTAGAGCATGATATCTACTATCTTCTATGATTTAAAAGTTCATCATCAATATTTTATCGTTGTAACATATCTCAATAAATAATCCACATCACCGAATTATCCGTGCACTACGGGCCAAGGATATTCGTTAGTATCACATCCATGAATTATCCATGTACTACGGGCTAAGGATATTCATTATTATCACATCCACGAATTATTCATGCACTACGGGCCAAGGATATTCATTAGTATCACCAATGGTCATGATCATGTCAAACAACAATTCATTTTTGCACCCTTGGCTGAAGAGAACCCCTGGTCGAAGAGAACTCCTGGTCATGATCATACCAACAACTGTCCATTAATGCACTACGAGCCAATGATTACTTTTACCACATCATTTGTAACATTACAGGTCATGATTATACCAACACATAATTCCCGGTCATAATCATACCAATCAACACTCCATCTATGCACTACGGGCCAAAGATGACTTTCATCACAATATAAGCATGAGGATGATGACAACGATATAAGCATCAATCAATTGAAATCAAGGATAAATATTAAAGATTTTTAATTTATCTGGAGTTTAAAAATGTCCAAATTGTCAATATGATAACTGCTTTATGGAGTAAAATTTAAGAATAATATTCACGTATCAAAAATAATTTGGACAGAAAATAATCAATTTTTCGTCATGAATAGTACTTTGTGAATAATACCGTACGTATGAATAGTACCGTACATACGAATAGTGTCGTATGTATAAATAGTACACATGAATAGTACTCTGACATGAAAAGCTTAAAATTTAACAAGAATGTCCAGAAAAAATATTCTTGTGAAACGATACTAGATGAAATGCAAATTTTAAGGATATTCTACTAATTTCAAGAAGTAAAGAAGCAATACTTATCAACATAAGTGTAGAATTATGAATATGAAATAAAATAATATTACTTACATACTACAGAGTATGGAAGAAAATATTATTTCATACGAATATTGAATAAAAATAATATCCCTTACAACTGTTGAACGAAAATAATATTACTTACGAATATTAAACGAAGATAATATTCCTTACGAATATTGAACGAAAATAATATTCTTTACGGATATTGAACGAAAATAAAATTCCTTACGAATATGAAAAATAATATTGTAAGGGAATATGAAATAAATAATACCCCTTACCTCAAAAGGAGAGTAATTCTGACAGGTATAGCAGAGATATTCTTGAAAATATTTTTTACTATTTTTTACACTCAAAGCTTCCTTAAACTCAAAAGAAATACTCTCAATATTATAGAAAAAGAATTCTCTAATTCTGGTGTAATTTTCATTTCTAAACTGAGCATCCTATTTATAAGAAAATGGCAGGATACTATTTAAGAAACGAAATCACGGACTGCACAGTAACATTCACGGGCGAACGAATTCTGAAAAATTTTAATTTTACTATGCTGCACTATGCAAACACTATGCAATACTATGCAATCAAATAAAATATAATAGATTCTATTTTATATAAAAAACAAAACTTATATAATATATATATATATATATATATATATATATATATATATATATATATATATATATATATATATATATAATACTTATATAAAACAAAACTGAGATAACTTTCTATCGACGATTTTGAAAAATGGGTAAGTGGTGGTCCATATAATAAGTAAAATTTACAACAAATACTTCATAAAAAACCCCTCTATTTATCTCAATTCACTTAGTTTCACTAAACACATTTTTAATAACATTTATTCATCATTATTATAACTCGCAATATTAACAGCCAGATCATTTTTAAGAATTCGATAAGAATTTCTCCTTATTGGTGCGCAATTAGGTGACCAAACACCTTTCCTCGACAGAACTTTTTAGACATTGTCAATAATGTAAATAATATTATGAATAATTGTGTTGTCTCAATTATTGATTTAATAATATAAAATATTGTGCAGATGATACTGTGACAATAATTGAGTTAATAATATGAGATACCATGTAGCAATTACTTTTGTAATAATTGAACAAAACTGAGTGACTTCTCACGTAAGCATCAATAATCAAAGATAGTGTACAATATCGTGTGCTAGTATGTAACCACGCGTATTACTGTACTTTTATCACTGGGTATTTCAACAGTTAACGGTAAAACTTTCACCGTTATTTTTATAAAAATTATTTCTGCCGTTTTCTAACCCCGATAGTAATTCCGTAGTGGGGTCCACTAATGATTGTACCATCGTACGGATATTCTCCGACAAAAGAATATTTCCCGACCAAATGAATATTTTATGACAACTTGCTTACTTTTCAAAATTTGTAAATATTACCCACAACCATAACATTATATCAAATCCACACCTTATTAATCAAAATAACATTTAGAGAAAATTAATTCTTTATTCATAAAAGTTAGGGTCTTACAAACATCCTTCAGATCCTGATTTTGCTCCATTCCAGCCCTCAAATCCTCCTTGTATATTTGCTCAAGAGATTCATGCACTATAGACTTAACAACATCAGTAGAAAAAATAGAATTAATATTACCAAGATACCTTTTAACTATATATATACTGAACTGGACATGTGCCTCATCCAATTCAATAGTTAAGGTCCCATAGTTTGTATCATGTAGTGTTTTGTTGTTTGCACCGATGTATCATCTTTATGCACTTTGTAAATTTCTGCAGAACTTATCAAATTGTTCTCCACTTCCTCTTGTTCATCCTTTTCAAACTTTGAATATCTGACTTCTTCTTCAAATTCAGTAGTAGCCTCAAGCAATTCCAACTGGTTTCCACAAGTACCCTCTCAATCATCGTTAAGTTCTTGTTCCTTATTCGCCATTTCTTCCAGGAATTTTTCATTAGACTCTGTATAGCACTTTGAATTCTTTCCAACTTTCTAATTCCTTGTTAGAACTTGAGGAAAAGGTAGTTTCAGTTCATAAGCTGAAAGAGATAGAAATTTATGCTTGAGTACATCAATGCTGCCTATTTCACTATTGTCGGACTTGCTTGGTATTGACTTTCCTTACTACTAATCCTCTGCACCACATCCTAATGTTATGGCACTTACATTTTCAACAGTTTGAGAAAGTGACCTTCTTACTGTGGTTGCAAGCTAACCAACTTGGTCCCTCAAATCTTGAACAAAAGTTCTTGTCTCCTGCTAGAATTGTTGTGTCTGACTCATGAACTATTGTGTTTGGTTCATGAATTCCTTGAACATATCCTCCATATATGTCCCATAATTGACAGGTACTTCTTAGTTTTCTGTGTGGTATTGTGGTTGAGCTTACTGAAAACCTTGAGTATTCCTTACAGCCATTTGTCGAACTATAGCAGTTAATTCAGAAAACTGTTGCTCAAGATTATAAGTGCTCACTTCCTTTACCCTTTGTGATGTATGAGTCATCCTAGTACCATACTGCTGTGAGTTGGCTTCCATGGTTGTAATTAAGTTCTTTGCAGCGTCTGGAGTTTTGTCTACTAGTGCTCTTCTACTAGCCGCATCGATCATACTTCTTTCCATTGGTAGCAACCCCTCATAGAAGTATTGGATCAAGTGATATATGGTCATCAATTCCATGAGGTGGACAGCTAGAACACAACTTCTTGAACATTTCCCAATACTCATAGACAATTTCTCCAATGAACTGCCTGATTCCATATATCTCATTCCTTAGGTGGGCAACTCTTGATGCAGGAAAGTACCTTTCCAAGAATAGCCTTTGCATATAAGTTCACGATCATATTGATCCTGAAGATAGATAATATAACCAATCTATAGCCAAATCTGCTAATGAGAATGGAAAAAGTATAAGCTTGATCTGATCCTCTGCCACTCCTTGTGCTTTCATCGTGGAACACACCACATGGAACTTATTTAGATGCTTATATGGATTTTTACTTGTAAGACCACGAAAAGTAGGTAAAAGACGAATTAGTCTAGAGTTAAGTTCAAAAGCAACATCTAAAGTAGGATACTCAATATAAAAAGATGGTTGATTCAGATCAGAAGTAGCCAATTCTTTTAAAGTTCTGTTATTGTGTGGCACCGCCATCTCTTCCACTTCAAGTGATAGAATAAGTGCTTCTTTTGTATTTGCAATTTTCTCTCTCTCTCTTGATCAAAATTTAAGTCAATAAAGTTAGATGATTGAGTCATAAAACAAAAAGAAAAAGAAAATAATAAAAATAAACGACAACAAAGAATAAACAAAAAAAATAACACTCCCCGGCAATGGCGCCAAAATTTGGGAGTTGTCATTTACATTCCTAAACTAACATCACTTTTACTTTACAAATTCAAACAATTAGCACAATAGTAAGCAAGGATCGATCCCACAAAGAGTGATTTATTTTATATTTATCCTATAATTTCTAATGAAAAGTGGATTTTGAATTAATTAACTAAATTAACAAGAATAAACTAATAAGAATAAACAATGAATAAAAAGCTTCAGTTCTTCAGTTCAGTATCACCTTCTTACAACAATAGATTGATAGTGTAACATTATTTACCTTTCAATGAAACTAATCACCCTAGGTAACAACAAGCTCTGCTACCCGAAACTCCCCTTAAATTGTCACTCAATGAAACAAGCTCTTCACAAGATTCTAACCATTATATAACCTAGAACAAGCTCTCTAAATATAATATAACAATAACATTAAGAATTAGGGAATTAGACTATTCCAAACAACAAACACATAAGCTTGGATTGTTTAACTTGTCTTCTGATAATCATAGCAATACTCAAAAGCTTGTCCACAATCAGGTATTACTAATTACTACTTGTAATTAGGAACAATATCAATTACATGTAATATTATTCCTTGATCTAGCATATGATATTCGTTAACCAACTTAATCTTGGAGAAATCAAATCAATTAAGCCAAATAGCATTCAGAAATTAAATCATACTATCAAGAATTAATTTCATGTGAGAAAGAATAAATAATGAGTACTCAATTAACCTTTAATTATAAATAAGGTTCAACATCCCTTAGAACTGAATAAAAAGAACTTAGCTCATGTCTTCAATCCTCCAATGTTGTAGATGAGAGAATGTAGTAGATGATTAAATGAATAAAATCCTGACTATCATCTTCTATTTATAGTGTTAGACAAAAACCTAAATCTTATAGGAACTAGAAATACAAATCCTAAAAGGATTTACAAATTACAACTAGTTTTCATAAAGAAATAGAATCTAATTTGGAAATAAATCTCAGCTTAAAGATATCCTCAATCTAATAAGAATATCAATCTCATTTCATGTAGAAAGATGCCAAAATCTGATTTTAGAAACTTTTCAAAAATCCAAGATTTCCCAATTTTCCCGCTCAAATTCGCTGAGGCAAATTTCCATTTTCTACTACAACGTCCTTTGGTAAAATGACCATAACTTTTGATTCGGGAGGAGTTACGGAGCCTGCTACCAATCAAATCAAAGCTCTCGACGAGATCTACAACTTTACTTTTTTGAGAATTGACAGATTCTGGCTGGATCAAGGTCAAAATTGGACTCCAAGTGAATGCTATGTAAATTGCAACTCTAAACTTTGAGGTTCAACGTCTGTTTGGTAAAAAGATCATAACTTTTTCATTTCAACTCTGATCGGGACGATTCAAGATATTTCGAAAAGCTAAAGAAGAGATCTACAGTAAAATCCAAGTCCCAAGCCAAGAACATGCATCCAACTTAATGCTAAAGTCGTTCAATTTTCTCTTTTTCCTTATTTCAGCTCCAATTCTTCCTGAAACCATTAAACACCTTAATAAGTTCTTATACACATGAAACATGCAATAAAACTAAACATAAATGAATCAAAAATATGCACTTATCATTGACTTCAAATTGTTCTCAATTTTGACTAATATGAACTCATACTACGCTATGTCTTTATGTTCATTGTTCTTTTTCTTCTCTGAAAAATGAATTTATAATTGGTTTAATCTTGGGGCTGATTCTTTTTGTCCATTATGCAATATTTGTGATAATATATTCATGTCTTGTGGTTTTTTGAAGGCTGCTTGGTTTGACGATCATTTGGCTGAGCTAAGGTATAATTTTCTTTGTACACAAACACAGGAGCGACAATCGTGTCGTGTCAAAATAAATGTATACAAGATTTATAACATAAACTCATTTATGAATCATGTTCATGTCTGTTGCCTCTTTTTTAGTTCTAACAAAAGAGCTCTAACTCATGCAAGCATACATGTGTCAACAAGCAATATAGAGTAAGTCGAGTATCGATTCACGGAGAAATATTTCTAAATTAAACTATTATGCACCAACTAAATCACTGTTTTTATATGCTCAAACTAATGCTTATAATTGTGAATTACTCTAAATTCAAATAATAACTAAAACAAGAATAGTAATGTAATAAATCAAATCTGGAGATAATGGGATCCTAACTTCATTTAACAGTTCATCTAATTACCACAATTATGCATGATTATTCACGTATCACAGGAAATTAGCCAAGAGCCCTAATGTACACATAACTATTTTTCAATGCATTATGACCTACTTACATAACATCCACATGCAATAGACACCGTGTAATCATCAATAAAACCAACCTCACTATATTAATTTCTATGTGAAATTGCAGCAATATTGAATTTAAGCACAAGCCCTTATATAACTCATACGGTGAAACAATATATGTCTATCTGGTTCACGAAATATAAAGCTAAGCAAAACAGCCCCATATACGCATGCTATCATGATTACAACCATACTCGCATGTAATTTTTCAACTCTATACAAGCACATAAAACGAATGGTGATCAATCATTCATGCATTCAAATCAACCATGATAGAAATTCCTTATGATACACAAATAGTCCAGCAATCAGGCCATAAGTTAGATTACGTATTAAAATCCATTAGAATCCCATAATGGAGTTTAGTTCATGACTGAACCAAAAGCCATTATGGGATCAAAGCAATACATGGAAAATAAACAAACAATTGAAAGAGAGTAGATAGAATTGATCAAACCCAATTGCTGATTACAATCCCAACATAACGTTCAAATCCTCACTAATATCCAGCAACATAAAAGTAAAGCATCCACAATGACTGAATTCCAAAGAAGAAGTAGAAAATAATGATACTATGCTTGGTTCTCCAATGGAAATCTCTCAAAGTGTAAACCCTAGTTTTTTTTCTATGAAAACACGTAAAAACTGATGAATAATTCGTCTGGTACCAACCAGAATTGTTTTAACCAACTCAAACGCTTCCAATTTAAAAATTAAAATAAAATTAATTAGCAGCTGCAGATGTCACGCGCGAGCGCGCGAGTCCCCTTTGTAATCATCGCGCGAGCGCACGTGTGTAAAGTAGGCTCTGTCCGGTTGCTTGCGCTGGCGCGTGTGTTGAAGCATGTATAGCCGTGCGGCCACGCAGCTTCTACAGTTTGAATTCTCAGGTTCTGCTGCTGCTTCTGCTTCTGTGTCATGCTGCTACTGATGCTTTAACATGCAACTTTTGTTTTTCTGTTCACAACTGCTTAGCTCTTTTATTCACTCGATCCTCATGTTGTGCCTTCATTGATCACCTGCCATCTACTAATGTCGAGCTCATGCCATTTTCTGCACTTTTGCACCAAAGGAGTTCTCAATACATGCAATGCAAAATATTATGAAATGCAACTAAAAGCATACTAAAATGTACTTGAGATGGGCATAGTTCTCGTGAATTGATATTCAATAAGTAGGTATAAAACCCACTTATCAGATACCCCCAAACTTGAACTATTGCTTGCCCTCAAGCAATGCATACTATATAAAACACTGAAAATGCAAGTACATGCTATGCAGCTAAATCATAATGCAAACCAGTCTCACATTGTTCCAGCTATAACAGAATTTCAGTCCAAAATGCCTCAGCGAATTATCCAGATTCGAGAATACAAATTCAAACCAAACTATAGGCATAATATCATACACTCAAATAATTCATATATGCTATAAAGATGTTGTGTGTGTGTGTTATGTTTACCAAAACTTGATTTAACCAAAGAATACACATGCTAAACTGCTCGAAACAGAAAATTACAGTCTAAATCAAGACTCATGTATACTTATGCAACAAAGACTATTCCAACATATCAAAACAAACTAAGGTTCAACAATGGGCCTAACTACTTTATTGCTACTCACGAGGGCGATTTTCGCTCTTTCACGCGGTGTTTATTGCTATTTTTCTTTTCTTTTTTTTTTTAATCTTTTTTTTATCTTTTTTTTTCTTCACATGACTGTGCAATGCCTCATTCCATTAGGCAAACACTGCTACCCCTTAGCGAGCTTTCAACCAACGACTCCCAGACCATGAAAGACCTTAGGGCGCTAGGTGTTAAGACACCCCTACGGGTGTACTTACTCAAGTAGCCAGGGCCCCGAAATAAGACTAGCCACGTTATTGCTATTATTATTTTATTTTATTTTATTTTTATATATAGCATACCCAAGTTTTTCCAAAGTTTGATTATCAATGCTTTGTACAGTCTAAGTCTATTTTTCACATAATTCTCTTTTTACAACTACATTTTCTACCGAGCAATGCAACACATAATTCTTATACCTTTAAGCAATTGTGAACATGGCAGTGCAAACCGAAAGCATCTAAACAGCATCATGAATTACATTATGTAAAATATTATATCTAAGCTCATGTTATCCAACATATTCAACAATCCGTCAAAATTCACATTCATCATAGGCTAGACAAAATTTCCATAAAGCTAGAATTTGTGAGACATGCACTAAACATAAACTGACACACATAAGAATGACTAAACACCTAAAATTTTTTTTTGTAAAACACGTAGACAGACAAACTACTCCTGCAAACACTATATCCAACATAAACATGCAAAATTTAAACTAATCATGCAAAAACTATATGCAACTACACTACTACCCCAATACCCCCAAACTTATAATATTCATTGCCTCAATGAATGAAGGTATAGGGTTATAGAAAACTCCCCTAGTGCTCAGCTGCACCACCCTCTTCGGGTGATGAATCTGGTGGTGGATATGGCATGGCAGCCCCAAACTGTGGCCACTCAACCATGGTCCCTTGTTGCAAAAATGCCTCCGCCAATAACTGCGTCAGACCCATAGCAAATGCTGCGAAGTTATCATACATCGCGTCGACCTCTCGTTCCAACCTTCGGAGCTGTCGATCCCTAGTGGCAGCAGTTGCTTGAGTTGACGGGCCCGCTTCATCTGTTTGAGAAGGTTGCGGTGGTGGCTCTGAGAATGTGGGCTGGAGGATAAAGCCTTTTCCTCGCGGGTGCTGTGCACCTCCTGCCCAATCCTCGAATTTTGCAATGGTCGCGTGAGTGATATCTTGGCTCGGGTTCTGTATTTGTTCATTGTCCGAATGGCATCCTTGAGTGGCACACAGCATAGCTACAACAGACGCGTATGGAATACTCATCGTCGTGCTTCCCCGCATATAACATGTGAAACCCCAGATTTTATGAATAAATATTTAATTTTTCTCGAAATAATTTTTTTTATATTAATGTGTGGATTTGATATAATAGTTATGGGTAGTATTTATAAATTTTGCAAAGTATGCAAGTTGTCATATTATATTCGATTGGTCGGAGAATATTCTTTTTTGTCGGGGAATATCCGTACGACGGTACAATTATTGGTGGACCCCACAACGGAATTATTGTCGGATTGAGAAAACGACAAAAATACTTTATGAAAATAACGGCGGAAGTTTTACCGTTGATACTGTTGAACTACTCGGTAGTAAAAGTACAGTAATACGTGTGGTTGCATAGTAGCACACAGTATTAATTATTAATGCTTATGTGAGAAGTCACTCAGTTTGATTCCATTATTGTCAGTTAATAATATGAATTATTTAGCGATAATGACGTTTTGTTTTATTCGTATTATTAACGTAATAAAACAGAAACATCTTTTTATATAAAACAGAATACTTTATTAAAGTTATTCTATAAATAGAATATATTATATTTTATTTAAAAGATTTTTCTTTAAATATGGACCATCAGATTAAAGTAATCAATCTGGACCGTTCATGGATTAGTTACTATGCATTCCATTTTCCTATAAATAGAAGCTCATTCCTTCATTATTTTCTTACGAATTCACTGAACTCTAGAGAGAGAAACTATAGAGAGAGACTATATAGAGATAGAAGAAAAGTTTTCTGCTACTTCACTACTCTTATATCCAGTTCTTTTACGGTAAGGGGTGTTATTCTTTCTTATTCATGAAGAGAACTGTTGTTATTCCATTTCTTATTATTCTGTTGGAATAACCTGTCTACGCGGTCTACCCTATACTTGGTGACATTCTTCTATTATTCTGTTGGAACATCCTGTCTGTGTGTTTTACACCGGACCTGGTTCCGTTTTTATTATTATTCTGTTGGAACATCCTGTCTGTGTGTTTTACACCGGACCTGGTTCCGTCTTGTTATTATTCTGTTGGAATATCCTGTCTGTGTGTTTTACGCCGGACCTGGTTCCATTATTTATTATTCTGTCGGAATATCCTGTCTGTGCGTTTACGCCGGACCTGGTTCCATTATTTATTATTCTGTCGGAATATCCTGTCTGTGCGTTTACGCCGGACCTGGTTCCATTATTTATTATTCTGTTGGAATAACCTGTCTGTGCGGTCTATCGCATGCATGGTGATTTCTTTTGTTATTCCATTCTTTATTATACTCAGTTGGTTAAGTTTTGACTTCTATACTCCATGAAATTTGTGGAATATCCTTGATAATTGCGTTTCATCCAGTATCTTTTCATGAAAATATTCTTCTAAGTATTCTTGAATTTTACTCCACAAAGCAGTATCATGTTGACAATTTGGACGTTGTTAATTCTTGGATAAATTAATTCTTGAACTTGTTTTATTGAATTCTTATATCATTGTCATCATCCTCATGTTTATAAAATGTTGAAAGTCATCTGTGGCCTGTAGTGCATAGATGGACTTGGTATGATTATGACCAGGGATTATTCGGTATAATCATGACCGTAATGTTACAAATGATGTGGTAAAAGTCCTCATTGGCCCGTAGTGCATTGATGGACAGTTGTTGGCATGATCATGACCATTAATGAATATACGAATATCCTTGGCCGTAGTGCAGGGGTGATTCGATGATGTGAATTATTTTATTAAGCTGAGTCTCAGCGATCACAGTGTTGGAAAATCTTTTAAATCATAAAAGATAGTAGAGTTTATTTTCTACTTGACTCTTTTAATGGATTGCTTGTTCCGCTGCAGTTAAACTTGATGTCTATTATATTTTATCAGTTTAACATTGTTGAAGGCTAATGATAATTTATTCTGCATTATCTTAGTCATGATATTTCTTACTGGGCTAGTTGAGCTCACCCTTTCTTTCACTGTTCTCTTCAGGAAATGAGAACGTAGCTGGGGCAAGTCGGGGAACGGAGTGATGGTCCGAATGATAGTATTAGTTAGTAGTCCTCACTATTCTATGTAATGGTGTGTTAATAAATGTAATGAGGACTCCTTTTGAGTATGAATACTTTCTAGAAGATAATATTTGTATTCAAACTCACAGTTTATGTTTTGTCGTATTGTACACGACAGTTGTATTAGTAAGTTGTATTTGTATTCTGTACCATGTAAGTGGCGACCCAAGATGGGTGACGTATACTTAATTTTGGGGGCGTCACAGTTGGTATCAGAGCTTAGGGATATGATCCCTGGCTAAGATGTGAGAATAGAACTAGGAGGGGAGAGACGGGGAATTCCTTCGCTAGTATGACCTACCTAAGTTTATTTGCATGGTATTTAATTGGTCGGTCATAATATAAGGATAATATATGACATATCAATTAACTTTTATTTTGTGGCAGTATCTGAAAATGACATCTGAGAATGTTGAGAATAGCAATGAAGCCCAGGCGATTATTGATTCACCACATATCAATAATCAGGATAATGTTCATCAGGAAGGTGACAATCCTCATGCAAACAACAACACTGACCAGATGATGAATGATGCAATGTTTAGAGGTTTTATGCAATTCATGCAACAACAGGTGAAAGCGGCTCCTGTCCACAACGTAGGTGGAAATACTGAAAACTCTCAGGCGGTCACCGCTAAGCAGTTTAAGGAGCTGGGACCACCGGAGTTTAAGGGAGAACCCAAACCACTTGTAGCTGAAACATGGATAAAGCAGATCACCAAGATATTTGATGTCTTGGGTTGCTCCGAGGAGCAAAAGGTTCCCTTTGCCGCCTTTATGTTGCGAGGAGAGGCAGATTACTGGTGGGAATCGATAAAGCGTACTCAACCTGCCGCACTGAAGATGTCCTGGGAGAAGTTCCAAGAGCTGTTTAACGACAAATATTTTCCAGAGAGTATTCGTCACATGAAGGAGGTGGAGTTCATCAAATTGGAGCAGAATAATATGACTGTGTCGCAGTACGAGGCAAAATTTGCGGAGTTATCCCGGTTTGCGTCCCACCTGGTGGATAATGAAGAAAGAATGACGCGGATGTTTTTAAGAGGTTTGAAGCCGGAGATACGTCAACATCTTGTTTCTCATAAATTGTGTTTGTATTCAGATGTTGTAAATAGGGCTCAGTTGGTGGAGCGCGATAACGAGACAACGCAGCCAAAAGAGAGCAGCCGGCAAAATGATAATACTAGTGAAAGCAGTCATCGATGCGGTGACAACAAGCGTGGAGGGAATCAACAGGCTAGAAATGGTAACCACTTCGGTGGTAATCAGGGCCAAAATAATAAGAATGAGCATTTCAAGAAGAGGAGATTCAACAATGATGGAAAGACGTCAACACCAGCACCTGTCGTTAATGAAGGAGAACGATCACCTATCATATGTTTCAAATGCGGAGGGGAGGGGCACATCAGTCCAAACTGCGCGATGCCGTCCAAAGCATGTTATAATTGTGGAAGAGAAGGTCATTTAGCCCGATTTTGTCGTTCACCGAAGACAAGTTCAGATAGGATGGAGGCACCAAAGACCGTCCCAGAAAAGCCAAAGCCAGTAGTTTAAGAGAGACTATTTTTTTTTCGTGACGAGGAACCTGAATAAAATTATCACGGGTATGTTAGTCATAAACTCTTGCGAAGTCTATACCGTGTTAGATACCGGTTCTACTCACTCTTTTATTTTACCTAGTTGTGTTAAATGTTTGAAGTTAACTCCGGAGAACTTAGACTTTGATATGTCTGTTTAAACTCAGTTGGGAGAAACCTTCGTTACCTCTACTATTTATAAATCTTGTTCAAATCAACACTTTCACGTTACCTGTCGATCTTATCTCTTTGAAAATACTTGCCTTTGATGTGATTTTTTTGAAACGATTGGTTCACTACTCATCATGCTTCTCGTAAGGTTGTTAGCTTTCATATTCCTAACCAACCTGTTATGCAAATTCAAAGTAACCAAACCACTAAAGTCAATCATTGTCATATCAAGCCATAAGTAAAAATCCCCGTTCCTTTCGCTGTTGACTTCCTGGTGTGGAATGCACCGAAGCTAGACTTTCCGTAGGAGACGTTGTAAATGATGATGGCAAGTTGATAGGTATCAATGTGACGTGTTATCCAAGTCTTGGATGAGGGTCACAGTTTTGAACGATATTTCTATTGTTAATAAATTTCTTGACGTATTCTTGAAGACTTCTTAGCCTACCCCAGAGCGTAAAATTGAATTTTGTATTGACCCCAGTACAAAACCTATTTCTTAAACCCTCAAATATTTCTTCAACTAAAACGAACGTATTATGCGCCAAAGACGTTGGCTCGAGCTGTTGAAGATTACGATCGTACCATTCAATAACATCGTGGAAAAGTGAACGTGGTAGATGACGCGTTGTTAAGAAGATCGTATACGGTTACAAGTGTGAATATTCGAACCCACGTGAAGATAACGAATATACGATTAAAATCGACTTTAATCGATAAAGTTAAAGCCGCTCAAGCTACATACTAAGAGCTGATAAATGTGAAGAAGAAGGTTCAAGAGGGCGTTATTCTAGAAGCAAGAATCGACGAAGAGAGGAAATCTCAACTCTCGATTTAATTGGCCCATTTGAAATCCTCGATGAAGTAGGAACTGTGGCCTATAGACTCGTTTTACCGCCAAGTATGTTGCGTGTTCAGAACATTTTTTTTTACGTATCGATGTTACGTAAATATGTGGACGACCCGAACTGCATTATTAATTTAAAACCGGACGAAATAGCGAAAGATTTAACGTATGAGGAGATACGTGTTAACATCTTGGATAAGAAGGATCATATTCGATGCTTAAAGGTTATACCTCAAGAGTTAGAATTTGAAGTGAAGTCAAGGTATCCTCACATGTTCGGCATACCAAGTACGTACGTAAATTTCGAGGGCGAAATTCTATAAGGAGGGGAGATTGTGAAACCCCAGATTTTATGAATAAATATTTAATTTTTCTCGAAATAATTTTTTTTATATTAATGTGTGGATTTGATATAATAGTTATGGGTAGTATTTATAAATTTTGCAAAGTATGCAAGTTGTCATATTATATTCGATTGGTCGGAGAATATTCTTTTTTGTCGGGGAATATCCGTACGACGGTACAATTATTGGTGGACCCCACAACGGAATTATTGTCGGATTGAGAAAACGACAAAAATACTTTATGAAAATAACGGCGGAAGTTTTACCGTTGATACTGTTGAACTACTCGGTAGTAAAAGTACAGTAATACGTGTGGTTGCATAGTAGCACACAGTATTAATTATTAATGCTTATGTGAGAAGTCACTCAGTTTGATTCCATTATTGTCAGTTAATAATATGAATTATTTAGCGATAATGACGTTTTGTTTTATTCGTATTATTAACGTAATAAAACAGAAACATCTTTTTATATAAAACAGAATACTTTATTAAAGTTATTCTATAAATAGAATATATTATATTTTATTTAAAAGATTTTTCTTTAAATATGGACCATCAGATTAAAGTAATCAATCTGGACCGTTCATGGATTAGTTACTATGCATTCCATTTTCCTATAAATAGAAGCTCATTCCTTCATTATTTTCTTACGAATTCACTGAACTCTAGAGAGAGAAACTATAGAGAGAGACTATATAGAGATAGAAGAAAAGTTTTCTGCTACTTCACTACTCTTATATCCAGTTCTTTTACGGTAAGGGGTGTTATTCTTTCTTATTCATGAAGAGAACTGTTGTTATTCCATTTCTTATTATTCTGTTGGAATAACCTGTCTACGCGGTCTACCCTATACTTGGTGACATTCTTCTATTATTCTGTTGGAACATCCTGTCTGTGTGTTTTACACCGGACCTGGTTCCGTTTTTATTATTATTCTGTTGGAACATCCTGTCTGTGTGTTTTACACCGGACCTGGTTCCGTCTTGTTATTATTCTGTTGGAATATCCTGTCTGTGTGTTTTACGCCGGACCTGGTTCCATTATTTATTATTCTGTCGGAATATCCTGTCTGTGCGTTTACGCCGGACCTGGTTCCATTATTTATTATTCTGTCGGAATATCCTGTCTGTGCGTTTACGCCGGACCTGGTTCCATTATTTATTATTCTGTTGGAATAACCTGTCTGTGCGGTCTATCGCATGCATGGTGATTTCTTTTGTTATTCCATTCTTTATTATACTCAGTTGGTTAAGTTTTGACTTCTATACTCCATGAAATTTGTGGAATATCCTTGATAATTGCGTTTCATCCAGTATCTTTTCATGAAAATATTCTTCTAAGTATTCTTGAATTTTACTCCACAAAGCAGTATCATGTTGACAATTTGGACGTTGTTAATTCTTGGATAAATTAATTCTTGAACTTGTTTTATTGAATTCTTATATCATTGTCATCATCCTCATGTTTATAAAATGTTGAAAGTCATCTGTGGCCTGTAGTGCATAGATGGACTTGGTATGATTATGACCAGGGATTATTCGGTATAATCATGACCGTAATGTTACAAATGATGTGGTAAAAGTCCTCATTGGCCCGTAGTGCATTGATGGACAGTTGTTGGCATGATCATGACCATTAATGAATATACGAATATCCTTGGCCGTAGTGCAGGGGTGATTCGATGATGTGAATTATTTTATTAAGCTGAGTCTCAGCGATCACAGTGTTGGAAAATCTTTTAAATCATAAAAGATAGTAGAGTTTATTTTCTACTTGACTCTTTTAATGGATTGCTTGTTCCGCTGCAGTTAAACTTGATGTCTATTATATTTTATCAGTTTAACATTGTTGAAGGCTAATGATAATTTATTCTGCATTATCTTAGTCATGATATTTCTTACTGGGCTAGTTGAGCTCACCCTTTCTTTCACTGTTCTCTTCAGGAAATGAGAACGTAGCTGGGGCAAGTCGGGGAACGGAGTGATGGTCCGAATGATAGTATTAGTTAGTAGTCCTCACTATTCTATGTAATGGTGTGTTAATAAATGTAATGAGGACTCCTTTTGAGTATGAATACTTTCTAGAAGATAATATTTGTATTCAAACTCACAGTTTATGTTTTGTCGTATTGTACACGACAGTTGTATTAGTAAGTTGTATTTGTATTCTGTACCATGTAAGTGGCGACCCAAGATGGGTGACGTATACTTAATTTTGGGGGCGTCACATAACATAGCATGTTTTGATGAATTAAATGGCCCACATCAATGTACTTGCCCTTGACTATACCCCATAGAATGATTGCCCTCTCTGCTGTGATTTCATGCTGATGAGACGATGGAACGAGCTTGGAACATATAAACAAATTCTACGTCTTTGCATATCGATTCAAAGCTGAGGTTGAGAATATCCGAGGCTGATTCGTGCCGGCCTTATAAGTCCACTTCGTTCCTGGAACGCACAACTCAGTAATGACCATTTCCATATCCGTTTCCAAATGTGCACCTTCTACCCAATTAGCAGACCTAGTCGGTGGTGTGTCAGTTATCCTGAAAATTTCTCTGATCGCATGTGGTCTGTAATCTATTTGAAATTCGCGAACCACAGATAGACCACTCATTGTCTCTTTAGCATTGGCATAGAATTCTCGGACTATACTCATCGGAACCGGCATAAGGGTTGCAGTCAAGCCAAACCATCCCCTCTCTTGAATCATATTCCATAACTGACCATCTTGCCTCCCAGGTTTGAAACCCCTTTCTTTTATAAACGTTTTGGCCACGATTCTGTAATACTCTGTTTGGGCTGCCAGACTCAGGAATTTGGTATGATCCACCACATCCTCCCCTTGACTGCTAGTGGAAGACGATGAAGAAGAAGAATAAGAAGAAGAAGAAGAGCGAGCTCTCTTAGGACCCATTTACTTAGAATGTTGAAGATGAAGAATTTCTTGATAATGAGTGATAGCCGAAGAGTTGATTACCCCCACACTGATTTTGCACAACCCACTCTTGAAACCCTAGTATATATCAGTGTATGTGATCGTGGGTAGGAGATTTTTGAAGCGAAAATCACTTAGATGAGAGTTATAGCTGCAGTTCGTAACTGACTAGAGATGAGGAGACATGCGTTTGTGGGAGAACAAGTGAATACACCTCTGTTTGCTTTCAAATGATAGAAGAAATTATTCACAACACTTGTTTTAAACTTAAAAAATTTTCACTGTCCGGTGTTGCGCTCGGCCGCGAGGGCTTTGAACTGTACATGTGGCGCGGGCACGCGAGTGGCTTGTTCTGCACAACATTTGTTCCAGGCACGGGCGCGCGATTTCTCAAGCTTTTCCAGGCGCGGCCGCGCGTCTCTAATTCCTGTACTGCCAATTTTAACTCCCAAACTGCAAGACAGTGATGCCTTCTTTTACATTCACCTACATAACACCAATTACTCATGTCAAAGTGTGAAATATGGAATAAGCATAAATGACCAAATACTCTGTACTATACTCAAACACAGTCCAATGCAGATTCAACTACACACTTACTTATGTAAAACACAATAATCTATCACAATTAAAAAAAACATAAAGATGAACTAACAAAAACAACTGAAATTGAATAAATAAAAAATAGATATAGAAATAATGGGTTGCCTCCCATCAAGCGCTAAGTTATAGTCAATTAGCTCGATTGTCTCTGAATCTCATGTCGAAGAAAGAATTGAGGTGACTTTCTGTCTGTCCACCTCGCCACCAAAGTAATGCTTCAATCTCTGCCCATTCACTTAAAAAGGATGATCTGGGAATTTATCAAACACTTCTATCGCACCATGTGGAAAGACAGTCTTCACTGTAAATGGCCCTGACCATCTTGATTTTAGCTTCCCGGGAAAAAGTTGAAGTCTGGAGTTAAAAAGCAAAACCCTTTGTCCCGGTTCAAATGGCTTCTCTATGATCTTGCGATCATGCCATTTTTTCACCTTCTCCTTGTATAGCCTTAAATTCTCATATGCCTATAGTCGGAATTCATCCAACTCATTGAGTTGGAGTAGGCGCTTCTCCCCTGCAGCTTTCAAATCAAAATTGAGCTTCTGAATTGCCCTATGCCTTGTGCTCTAGCTCCATAGGAAGGTGACAGGCTTTTCCATACACGAGCTGAAATGGTGACATGCCCAACGGGGTCTTGTATGCAGTCCTATATGCCCACACAGCATCATCCAGCTTTAAAGACCAGTCCTTTCTCGTGGGATTCACAACCTTTTCAAGGATTCTTTTGACTTCTCGATTTGACACTTCCACTTGGCCATTTGTTTATGGGTGATAAGCTGTAGCAATACGATGGTTCACCCCATACTTGGCCAACAAAGCTATAAACTGCCTATTGCAGAAATGACTACCTTCATCACTAATGATGGCCCTAGGAGTCCCAAACCTCGTGAAGATATTTCTATGAAAAAACCTGAGGACTACCTTGGCATCATTTGTCAGAAGAGCTACCGCTTCTACCCACTTTGACACATAATCCACTGCGAGCAAGATGTAGAGATTTCCACAAGAAGAAACAAAAGGACCTATGAAGTCAATCCTCCACACATCAAAAATTTCTACTTCGAGGATCGTATCAACAACATTTCATTTCTTTTCGAGATGTTCCCAACTCTCTGACATCTATCACATCTCTGGACGAAACTGTAGGCATCCTTAAAAATTGTCGGCCAGTAGAATCCTGCTTGTAGTACTCTAGCCGATGTTTGCTCTCCACCATAGTGACCCCCATACACAGAAGAATGACAATCCTGCAGAATCCCCTCGGTCTCGCTATACGGGATACACCTTCTTATCATTTGATCAACACACTGTTTAAACAAATAAGGCTCATCCCATATGTACCATTTGACATCATGCAGAAATTTCTTCTTTTGATGACCCACCAAGTCAGAAGGTACCATCTTACTCACCAAATAGTTCGCGTAGTCTGCAAACCATGGCACTTCCCCTTTCACCACAAATAACTGCTCATCTGGAAAGGATTCATTGATTACAACTTTGTCGTTAGATTTTCTTTCCGGATTCTCTAGTCGAGATAAGTGGTCTGCCACTTGGTTTTTAGTTCCCTTTCTGTCCTTGATCTCCAAATCAAATTCCTACAACAATAAAATCCATCTGATCAACTGGGGCTTTGCATCCTTCTTTGCCACTAAATGTCGAATTATCGCGTGATTTGTGTACACTATCACCTTTGTGCCAATCAGATATGCTCGAAATTTATCAAAGGCATACACCGCTGCCAATAACTCTTTCTCTGTGGTGGTGTAGTTCAACTGTGCATCTGTAAGGGTCTTGCTGGCATAATATATCACATGAAACATCTTTTCCTTTCTCTGACCCAAGGCAGCCCCTACAGCGTAATCACTAGCATCACACATTAGCTCAAATGGCAAATCCCAATCTGGTGCAGTAATAACTGGTGCTGATGTTAATTTCCCCTTTAAGTGCTCAAATGTCGACATGCAAGACTCATCAAAATTAAACTGTGCATCCTTCTCCAATAAACTACATAGTGGTTTAGTTATCTTGGAGAAGTCCTTGATGAATCTGCGGTAGAAACCTACACGTCCCAGAAAACTGCGAACACCTTTTACTGAAGTAGGTGGTGGCAAGTTCTCTATAGTTTCCATCTTAGCCCTATCCACCTCAAGTCCCTTCTTAGAAACTTTGTGTCCCAGTATGATTCCTTCTTGTACCATGAAATGGTACTTTTTCCAGTTCAGCACTAAATTTGTCTCAACACAACTCTTCAAAACCATTACCAAATTTTCAAGGCATAAATCAAACGAGTCCCTAAAGACTGAGAAATCATCCATAAATACCTCCACATTATGTTCCACCATATCTGAAAGTATAGCCATCATGCATCTCTGAAAGGTGGCTGGAGCATTGCACAACCCGAAAGACATCCTTCTGACAGAAAAAGTGTCGTATGGACATGTGAAGGTTGTCTTTTCCTGATCTTCTGGAGCTATCACAATCTGATTGTAGCCTGAATAACTTTCCAGAAGACAATAATACTCATGACCCGCCAGTCTATCCAACATCTGATCGATAAACGGTAGTGGAAAATGATCTTTCCTTATAATTTTGTTGAGCCTGCGGTAATCCATGCAGACTCTTCACCCCGTCATGGTTCGTGTTGGAATTAACTCATTATTCTCATTAGTAACGACGGTCATACCACCCTTCTTCGGTACACACTGCACTGGGCTCACCCATGAGATGTCTGAAATCGAATAGATTATGCCTGCATCCAGCCATTTCAGTACCTCTTTCTTGACCACTTCTTTCATTATCGGATTAAGTCTTATTTGTTGCTCAACCGACGGCTTACTATCATCTTCTAACAGGATCTTATGCATGCAAAAAGTAGGGCTAATCCCTTTGATATCTGTTATGGTCCATCCAATAGCTGATTTGAATTCTCTAAGCACTCGTAGCAGTTTTTCTTCCTGAAAAGATGTTAGTGCAGAAGAAATAATCACAGGTAGCTTTGAATCTTTATTTAAAAATGCGTACCTGAGATGATCTGGAAGTGGTTTTAATTCAAGTTCTGGAGGTGCCTTAAGAGATGACTTTAATTTTACCGATGTCTCTCCAGCTTTCGTCAATGGCTCGACAGGTGTTCTGAATTTTCTGAATTGTGGAGTGGTATCCAGATATTGCACAAGTTTGTCGAATTCCTCATCCTCCAATTCTGAATTTTTAGCAATGACACTCCTCAATGGTTCATAATCCACCAGACTCTCAACTTCATCATTTAATACACGGTCCACCAAATTAACTTTGAAACATTCTTCTTCATCTGTTGGGAACTTCATTGCCTTGAAGACATTAAAAGTGACCTCCTGATCATGCACACGCATCGTGAGTTCCCCTTTCTGCACGTCTATCAAAGTCCTTCCTATGGCTAAGAATGGTCTCCCCAGTATGATTGGTATACTCTTATCTTCCTCGTAATCCAAAAGGATGAAGTCAGCCGGAAAGATAAATTTGTCCACTTTCACCAGTACATCCTCAACTATCCCCCGTGGATACGTGATGGATCTGTCAGCTAGCTGCAAAGAAATATTTGTCAGCCTTGGAGCCGGCAATCCTAACTGATTGAATACTGACAAGGGCATTAGATTGATACTTGCCCCAAGATCACACAGACATTTATCGAAGTTCATCTTTCCGATCGTTTATAGAATTGTGAAACTGACTGGAACTTTCAGCTTTGGAGGTAGTTTACGCTGAAGCACTGCACTGCATTCCTCTGTCAAGGCTACTGTCTCAAACTCGTCTAATCTCCTTTTCCTTGACAATATACCCTTCATGAACTTTGCATAACTTGGCATCTGTTCCAATGCCTCCGCGAAAGGAATATTAATCTGCAGCTTCTTAAAAACCTCCAAGAACTAGCTAAACTGTTTATCTTCCCTCTGCTTATTCAATCTCTGTGGATACAGAACCGGAGGGTGAACTAATGGTATTGTACTCTTAGGCTTCTCAACTGAACCTGTTTTCTCCTTCTTTACTTGCTGCAACTCAGAATTCTCCTTATTCTCTTTCTGTTCAGCCCCAGTTTCTACCTCGCGCGGCCGCATGGCTTCCTCAGTATAACATGGCGCGGCCGCGCCATGCTCAGTTTCTGTAGTCTTTTTCCCAGACCTTAATGTGATTGCTTGACACTGTACCTTCCCTTCTCTTCGTGGATTTGCTTCTATATTACTTGGCAATGAACCCTGGAGCCTATTGTTAAGCATGCTTGCCATCTGCCCCATTTGAGTTTTCAGATTTTTAATAGCCACTGCTTGACTTTTGATCATTACCTCCGTGCCATGTACTTCATCATCATCTCCTCCATCTCTGATTTCTTTTCTTGCTGAGGTACGGCTGGAGTGTGATGTTGTTGTTGTTGAGAAAATCTCGACAGAAAAAGTGGTCTTGGAGTAAACTGTTGCTGCGCTGGCTCTGACTGAAATTGATTACTCGGCTGAAACTGATTTTGCTGATTTCCTTAAATATTGGACCAACTGAAGTTTGGATGATTGCGGTTGTTGGAGTTGTATGTGTTCTGAAACTGTTCTTGGTCTTTCCTGTAATTGCTCACATATTGTACCGACTCCGAGCTGATAGCACATTGATCTGTCGAGTGTGACCCCGCACAAATCTCACATAGGAAGGCAACTGATTTCGCTTTGCTCTCTGCTAATGAATCTATTTTCTTTGTCATAGCTGTCATCTGTGCCGACAACTGAGTAATAGCATCCACTTCCAACAAACCTGCAACCTTGGGCTGTGGCATCCTAACTGTAGGATTCTGAAAATCATTCGCTGCCATTGTTTCAATAAGGTTATAGGCCTCGTCATAACTCTTTTCCCATAACGCCCCTCCTGCAGTTGCATCTACAATAGGTCTCGACTGCCATCCCAATCCATTGTAAAATGTGTTGATCACCATCCAATCTGGCATTCCATGGTGCGGACACTTCCTTAGCATCTCTTTATACCTATCCCAGGCTTCGTATAAGGATTCACCCTGTTGTTGCTCAAACTGAGAGATAGTTGTCCTCATTTTCGCAGTCTTAGCCATTGGGAAAATTTTGGCTAAAAACTTCTGTGTTAGGTCCTCCCATGTAGTAATTGATCCCGAAGGCAAAGAATGAAGCCAACTTCTTACTTTATCCCTCAATGAGAACGGAAACAGCCTAAGTCTGATAGCATCCTCCGTCACCTCGTTGTATATGAAAGTATCACATATCTCAATAAAGCTCAACAGGTGTTCATTCGGATCATCCGTAGCAGCACCCCCAAACTGTACCGAATTTTGCACCATCTGAATAGTGCCCGGTTTTATCTCGAATGTATTAGCTGCTATCGCTGGTTTGACTATGCTAGACTATAATCCATTAATATTAGGCATGGAATAGTCTCTCAGAGCCCTATGCTCCTCTCTTTGCTCTTCTCTTTGTCCCTCAACTGCCATATTAGATGTAGTTACCTCTGACTCTGCTTGTAAATTTCTACGAACTCTCGCTTTCCAACCTCTCCCGTTTATGTTGTCCTGAGCAGGTGTTAAGTCGGGATTGGATGACCGCGTGTGCATAAAAATTTATACAAGTTCCTAAAACAAAAACAAAAACAAAAATAGCTATGAGATAAGATTCGATTTGTCTAAGTCATACAATATAGCTTAAAACTGATGACAATAATAAAAATTTAAATGTCTTTCCCCGACAACGGCGCCAAAAACTTGTTGCCTCTTTTTTAGTTCTAACAAAAGAGCTCTAACTCATGCAAGCGTACATGTGTCAACAAGCAATACAGAGTAAGTCGAGTATCGATCCACGGAGAAATATTTCTAAATTAAACTATTATGCATCAACTAAATCACTATTTTTATATGCTCAAACTAATGCTTATAATTGTGAATTACTCTAAATTCAAATAATAACTAAAAGAAGAATAGTAATGTAATAAATCAAATCTGGAGATAATGGAATCCTAACTTCATTTAACAGTTCATCTAATTACCACAATCATGCAAGATTATTCACGTATCACAGGAAATTAGCCAAGAGCCCTAATGTAGACATAACCATTTTTCAATGCATTATGACCTACTTACATAACATCCACATGCAATAGACACCATGTAATCATCAATAAAACCAACCTCACTATATTTCTATGTGAAATTGCAGCAATATTGAATTTAAGCACAAGCCCTTATATAACTCATACGGCGAAACAGTATATGTCTATCTGGTTCACGAAATACAAAGCTAAGCAAAACAGCCCCATATACGCATGCTATCATGATTACAACCATACTCGCATGTAATTTTTCAACTCCATACAAGCACATAAAACGAATGGTGATCAATCATTCATGCATTCAAATCAACCATGATAGAAATTCCTTATGATACACAAATAGTCCAGTAATCAGGCCATAAGTTAGACTACGTATTAAAATCCATTAGAATCCCATAATGGAGTTTAGTTCATGACTGAACCAAAAGCCATTATGGGATCAAAGCAATACATGGAAAATAAACAAACAATTGAAAGAGAGTAGATAGAATTGATCAAACCCAATTGATGTTTACAATCCCAACGCAACGTTCAAATCCTCACTAATATCCAGCAACATAAAAGTAAAGCATCCACAATGACTGAATTCCAAAGAAGAAGTAGAAAATAATGATGTTATGCTTGGTTCTCCAATGGAAATCTCTCAAAGTGTAAACCCTAGTTTTTTTTCTATGAAAACACGTAAAAACTGATGAATAATTCGTCTGGTACCAACCAGAATTGTTTTAACCAACTCAAACTCTTCCAATTTAAAAATTAAAATAAAATTAATTAGCAGCTGCAGATGTTGCGCGTGGGCGCGCGTGTGTAAAGTAGGCTCAGGGTCTGCTGCTGCTTCTGCTTCTGTGTCATGCTGCTACTGATGTTTTAACATGCAACTTTTGCTCTTCTGTTCACCACTGCTTAGCTCTTTTGTTCACTCGATCCTCATGTTGTGCCTTCATTGATCACCTGCCATCTACCAATGTCGAGCTCATGCCATTTCCTGCACTTTTGCACCAAAGGAGTTCTCAATACATGCAATGCAAAATATTATGAAATGCAACTAAAAACACACTAAAATGTACTTGAGATGGGCATAGTTCTCGTGAATTGATATTCAATAAGTAGGCATAAAACCCACTTATCAGTGTCGAAGATCGATACATGTTTAAAATGGTATTTATGACACGAACCTATTTATGACACGTGTTTATGATATCAACCCATTTATGAATCTTGTATCCTGTTATCGTGTCGTGTTAAAAATTTTCGTCCCTACACAAAACGATGAGTTAAGGTACATAAAATGAAGAGTAAATATATCATTTAGTGGAGTCTACCAATATATAAAAAAGAATACTCCATCACTTTATGCAACCTTGTGGGGTCTTCAAGGATAAATGTTAACATGTATGGAATGGAATGACTTGAGGAATGTGAATGAAACGGTCATTCTCATTTTTATGTTTGGTTTTTCCATTCATTCCTTTAGGAATAAAATCATCATTCTACTTTAGGTGTTTAGTTTATATGAATTACATTATAAATGGAATGTGAAATGATCTTTTTCGTTTTTTATATACTACAAACTTATAAAATGAATGAAAAACAATCTTGTGAGGTCATTAAGTATAAATTTGAAATTCTTTTATTCTATTTTTTTTTACTTTTATTTTTTTAATTTGTGTGAAAATTATACTTTATTCTTTTTTTTTAATTTTTTAAGAACGAAGAGAGCATTATGTAAATAAGTATAAATATATAAGCAATCAGTGAAAACATAAATCATAACGTTTTTAGTGAATCATATATCATTTCTCATATTTATTTATAATAATATTGCGTAGACTAAAATAACATAACTTGTATTCATTTAGTATATGCAAGTACTTTTATATATTTAAAGAAAATTAAAATTTTCGTAAGGGAAATTAATATTTCAGCAAGACGCTCCTCACATGAATTTTTCATGAGGGTGAGATACTTTTTTTATATATAAATAGTAATTAACTCCTTATTTAAACAATAGCAATAGCATGTTATACTTTTTTAGTACGGTAAAAAGTTACCATTTAATCTCTTCTTCCTTTTTGAAATTATATGATCATTAATAAATAATGAGTTAATTAAACGATAATTTTCAAAAAAAACGTTAATATGAATATTTTACAGTATGTATTTACAAAAAAAATGTCATTTTTCACAGTATGTATTTAGAAAAATAAAAATATAAACATTAACCAAACATGTTTTGTATAGTATGTATTTACTAAAAATTAATTATATGAATACTAATATTCATATTCTATTTTTTAAAGAAAAAATACATACTGTCAAAATTACCTTGATTTTTACTAAATACAGTATGTATATTACAAAAATTACAAAAACGTTAATATTCATATTCTATTTTTGTAATTTTTTTAATATTCATATTCTATTTTTGTAATTTTTTTAGAGTATGTATATTTTTTTAAACACATAAAAAACGTTAATTGTTTAGTATGTATTTAGTAAAAATTAAATACGAAACAATATTCCACAAGTAAAAAATAAAAACGTTAATACTAAATACAATATTTACAACTCGTGATTTTCCAAACAAGACCTACAGTATGACATAAATGGTTTCATTAAACCCTAAGATTAACAAACCTTAATACAGTATTTATGACTTTTATATTAAGGGACGGAGGGAGTACAATAACAAACATTAATACTAAATACAGTATTCACAACAGAATTTTTTTTTCTTGTACTTAACTTTTTTCTTAATATATGTGCAAAATATATTTTACTCATCCTTTTGAGAATGGAAGGAGTATTAGAGTTTTAATTCTAAAAATACATTTCATCTATTAGAGAGGAAACTTAGTACAAACATATCAACTTTTATAATAAAGTATTGCTTATAGAATTTTGACTTTTTATTGAGGACTTGAAACATATGATTTTGTACAGTAAAGAAATACGTCTTTACCACAAGGCATATGTAACTCAAGATTTAGAGATTTCTTGTAAAAGAAATTTTGAATGTGCAAGGATGAATGAATATGTTAGATTGACTTCCAATTAATTAAGGATAATATAATTTTTTTGACATATGTATAAGTGTGCAACCCTCAATTTAAGGTGTGGTTAATCTTAATATACTTGATTATGAATTATATTTTACTCTCTAAAAGTGGGCAAAAAAAAATTAGTGTGAATATATTGAGATCAATTAGATCACGCAATCAAGGGAGAAAAGATTTGAACTAATTATTGATAATATATATATATATATATATATATATATATATATATATATATATATATAAGCTGAATTAAAATTTAAAGGTTAACCCAAAAGAAACAGGGTAGATGGGCCAAACACTGAAATAAACTCCAAAAGAAGGGGAACAAAAGAAGGGGAACAAAAAAACTAATTTCTAATCTTATTCATTAGTCCTCCTATAGATCTAAAGTAGTCTTATGGTTACAACATATGCAGTTCACTGCGGCAGAGGTTTTATATAAAGGGTTTGACTCATTTGGGCATTTTCTACGCAAATACAAGTTCGGGTGGCCGGTACTTGTTTGATGAAATGGCTGAGAGAAATGAAGGGCTAGGTAGCCTAGGTTGGTATTCGGAAACAAATTTTTTTGGTTAACAAGTACTCTGTAACATGGAATGCCATGGTTGCTGCATATGCTCATCAAATGACAAGTCTTGGGTCAAAACCTGACCATGTCATCTTTTATCTGCCTGCAGTCATGGGGGTTTAGTAGATGAGGGTCTTGCTTACTTCACTTCAATGACCAAGGAGTTTGGAGTACCTGCTGGTATAGAGCACCGTGTCTGCATAGTTGATCTTCATGGACGATCAGGACGCCTTTCTCAGGCTGAAGCTTTTATCGAAAAAATGCCACTACCCCCAAATGACTTTGTATGGAGGAGCTTATTGGCAGCTAGTAGAATCCACGGAAATGTGCAGTTGGGGACAAAAAGCAACTGAGCATCTTCTTGAATCAGACCCATCAGATGACTCAGCTTATGTTCTCTATTCAAATGTCTGCGCAACTACAGGGAGATGGGAGGATGTGCAGAATGTAAGGGGGAAATGGACCTAAACAACGTAAAGAAGAAGCCCGCTTGCAGTTGGGTCAAGTAGAAAAACAAAGCGAGTTCAATTGGGATAGGAGACCAGTCTCACCCACAAACTGGGCAGATATTCAAACTGAAGGAGCTCAAGAAGAAGATTAAAGCAGTTGGTTATGTCCCTGACACAAGCTTTGCATTGCATGATACTGATGAAGAACAAAAGGAGCAGTCTTTGGAACCACAGCGAGAGACTTGCACTTGCATATGGTTTGATCAGTACCTGTTTACAAGTTTGTGAGCAGTATTGTTTGCATATGGTTTGAGCAGTACCTGTTTACAAGTTTGCATATGGTAGTGTTGTGTGAAGCTAGTGATAAGCTTTAGTGAGAGTTATGTAGTTACTTTTTGACCAATTACTGTTGGGTTATAGGCACCAGCCCCGGCTGAGATATCACCTCCACCACCGCTCCTTCTAATAACCCCTCTCAGCTCACGTACTATGTCAGAAGAAATTATCACTCACCCTTGGTTCTATGAACTCACACACAATCTTCCCTATATTAAGCGAACCTTCAAGTATAAAAATTCAGACTCCATTACTAATAGTTTGAAACATTAATAGAGTTTAATTACCATGAATCAGAGTCTACTGCAATTTATCTTATCACCTAGTACATTATTAATGGAGTGTAATTGCAAATATATATATATATATATATATATATATATATATATATATATATATATATATACCTGCAAACCAAGCGTCTGGAATTTCTGGCATGACCTGTCCACAAAAATCAATTCACCGAGGCCAATTAACCAGATGAAAAAACAAATACTAGTAAGTTAAAACAGAGTCCAAACCATCTCTAGTTGCAAGAACAATACACTGAGGCCAGTACTTAAGTAGACATTTCAATTGATCGAATTGATCAACATCAAACACAACTTTAAGTATTTTCAAATACGTAACTTGTAATTTTTCGTCTCCAACTTAGATCAGGTATTGAATTGGAGAGGATTTCAAAGTCAGCGTTGGACAAACTTAGACCATAACAATAACAATAACTATATATGCATATGAATGAGAAACATTTGAACTTGATCACTAAATGATCAGTACCATGACTAAAAAGACAGAGAACATGAGCAGGAATTGAAATCAAGGGCCAAGAAATCATCACTCACCCATAAGCATCGCAACCCAACCCTGTCCACAGAAATCAATTCACAAATACTAGTAACAAGACGGAGAAAAATTAAGCCAAGAATGAATCCCAAGTCAGATCAAGAAAAAAAATTAATAATCAAGAATCAAGAATCAAATTGTAAAAGATATTAAACAAACAACAAATTAAAGATATGAAGAGAGAAGAAAAAAATTACGTACCAAAAATTAATAATCAAGAATCAAATTGTAAAACACAAATGACAGGCAATTGAATAAATAGGAATAGGGAAGAAAAAATTAGCTCGGGTGGTACTCGCTGCTATGAAGATGTGAGCGATCATGAAGATGATCGTCCATGCATGGCAGCGAACTACCACACGAGCTGACTTTTTCTACCTCCCTTCAACGTCTCCTCTCCTCTCCTCATAATCTAGTAGTTCTCATCTCTCTCTCTCTCTATATTAAAAATCTTATTTGAGATGGAGTAAAATCGTATTAGGATTAAGATTATTTATATTTTGAAATAATCTTATTTAGATTTGGATTAGGATAAATAAAATTAATTACTTTCTTAATTTGTATGTTTCCTATTAAGACATCAATTAGAAAGGATGGAAGGGGTAAATTACTCTTTTCATTCCTCCACAAAAGATTCCCATCTTGATTTTCAAAATTAATTTGTTAAATTCTAAATTCGATATCAAATAATTTGAATCTGGTTATAACAATTGTAGGTATTGTAAATTTCTTAAAAGTCAAATTACAAAATTGTTATTCAAACTTATATAAATTACATTAATTTTAAAATATAGGATTTCTCAAAATGAGTTCTAAAAATTAAAATGATACCTTTTTTTATGAATCCTACTATGTATTACCATAAATTTACGCCGAATTATAATGGTGAAGTTTATTAATACATGATATTACTACGAATTATAGAAGGTCCCCACGTATTACATATATCTCCAAAATATAATCAATCAAAAAATCAGCGTAAATATTCGCAATATATATATATATATATATCATTTTCTTATTTTTATTAGGTTTTCTAAATGAAAACGTGTTTGAAACCATTATCAATTGCACTTATCCACCACAAAATAACATATTTCAAAGGGAATTATACACAGATTAAGGGTTTTATGAACTTGTCAAACAAAGGGCACATACTTTTGTATATAAAAAAAGCCTCATATATAACACTGTAAAATAAGCAAACACTTCGGCTTCGATTTGTACTTGCTCGACTAAATGTTCGATTCGAGCTCGATTCGAAATATAAATGATTCCAATATGAGCAAATTTTAAAGTTCGATAAATTAAATTATTCAAACTTTCTCAAATTATAATTTTCTATTAATACTCGGATTATATTCATTCGAAATGTTCAAATTGACCGGACTCGATTCGAGATCGTGGTCAACTCGGTAACTAAATGAGCCTCAATCAAACTTCATTTTATACTCGTTAAATTTTTGTTAATTAGAAATGGGTTTGACAAGAATAAATATTAAAGCATTTTGAGGATTAATTTAATGTGGGACCCACACTCCGGAAATGTCGGGTCCATGTACTAATGCGTTCTCCTCTGCGAGGAGTATAATGTGGTATATTTATGTGATCAAATCAATTAAGAATTGAATGAGAAAATTGACTCCAAAGTCACCTACTTGAAATGTTGTAAATTGCAAAAGTCCCACATAAGGCATTAGAGAGAAAAATGAAGAACATATATATGGGATGTTTGCTCAATAGGAAGGGCCCCAAGGGGCACCCTACTTTTGTGGAAGGGAGAGGATATAGCCAATGCATGGTTCAAACCCACACACGCCGCCGCAGTCCGGTCGGTCGGGACGGGCTCGGTTGTGGGTCAAGAAAGGGTGATGTTTACCTTATCTTGTTACAGGTTTTTGCCAGGGCCGGCCTTGAGTTTTTCAGGGCCTAAAGCGATAAAAAAAATAAATTTGGGCCCTTTCCGAATTGCTATTAAGATAGGTATAAAAAAACTAAGAACTTTTTTTGAATAAAAGAGCATAAATACGAAAGAATACCAAATATAATAACCGACTATTTCAATATTTTTAAAGCATCATTCATATATCACATTATCACTAATTCAAAAAAGTAATCAGTTCAAAGACATAATATCATCAACAGAGGGGTGGATGATATCATCAATAGCTCCTCTTGAATAACACTTGCTTATAATGGGTAAATTATAAATAAAGAAGCATAAAATTTTATAGTTTAGGTAATAGAATGTAACCTTACTGAATTTCAAATAGTTTCACAGAGATCAATCAGGGGGTGCATATCCAAGCTATGACAAGAGTCCCCACGTATTACATATATCTCCAAAATATAATCAATCAAAAAATCAGCGTAAATATTCGCAATATATATATATATATATATATATATATATATATATATATATATATATATCATTTTCTTATTTTTATTAGGTTTTCTAAATGAAAACGTGTTTGAAACCATTATCAATTGCACTTACCCACCACAAAATAACATATTTCAAAGGGAATTATACACAGATTAAGGGTTTTATGAACTTGTCAAACAAAGGCCACATACTTTTGTATATAAAAAAGGCCTCATATATAACACTGTAAAATAAGCAAACAGTTCGGCTTCGATTTGTACTTGCTCGACTAAATGTTCGATTCAAGCTCGATTCGAAATATAAATGATTCAAACATGAGCAAATTTTAAAGTTCGATAAATTAAATTATTCGAACCTTCTCAAATTATAATTTTCTATTAATACTCGGATTATATTCGTTCGAAAAGTTCAAATTGATCGGACTCGATTCGAGATCGTGGTCGACTCGGTAACTAAATGAGCCTCAATCAAACTTCATTTTATACTCGTTAAATTTTTGTTGGAAATGGGTTTGACAAGGATAAATATTAAAGCATTTTGAGGATTAATTTAATGTGGGACCCACACTCCGGAAATGTCGGGTCCATGTACTAATGCGTTCTCCTCCGCGAGGAGTATAACGTGGTATATTTATGTGATCAAATCCATTAAGAATTGAATGAGAAAATTAGCTCCAAAGTCACCTACTTGAAATGTTGTAAATTGCAAAAGTCCCACATAGGGAATTAGAGGGAAAATGAAGAACATATATATGGAATGTTTGCTCAATGGGAAGAGCCCCATGGGGCACCCCACTTTTGTGGAAGGGAGAGGACCTAGCTAAGGCATGGTTCAAACCCACACGTGCGCGGCGCCGTTCGGTTAGTCGGGTCGGGCTCGGTTGTGGGTGTGTGTCAAGAAAGGGTGATAAAATCCCCACCTTTTCTTGTTAGAGTTTATATTTGACAAAAAATAAAAACCTAAACAGGATGTGCTCTACGTGAGTGAATGCATGAACTAAAAAAAAAAACTAAGCTACTATTTTTTTTAAGATACAAAATACCAGGAATAGCGCAACAATAATCTTTTCTTTCCGCATGTTGATCCGCTTCGATACTCCTGAAAAAAATAAAATAAAAAATAATAATAATATTAGAAATAAAAAAACTAATTCGAATAAATATAAATTAAAGAATATAAAACTAAGTATAGTCTCCCGCAACCGCGCCAAAAACTTGATGTGTTAAAATTATGTACTGTAAGTGCACAATGTCTATTGTAGATTTGACAAGTGCATGTCGAACTACATATACTAGATTAATTTTAATGTATCATTAATATCTATTTTAGGCTAATTAGAATTAAATATTGGAAATTGATTAACTGGAATATGAAAACTAATATTGAGAAAACAATCTAGGAATTCGAATCCATTAAACAATAGGCATAACAAGTAATTCAATATTTTCTATTTTTATAACTTAATTATGGTTTTGATCTTCCTTCCCTTTAATTTAGTAATTTTATAATTAACGTGGGCAAGCATAGACTATGAAAATTTAAGGATTAACTATAACTCATCAAAACTTATTTGAGCAAGCACGGATCATGAAAAACTCATATCTTAACAATAATATATAAAAATCTCTTAATTAATTTAAAATCACATAAGAATTATAAAACGAATGTATTTCAATAACAAAATATGAAGGCGAAATTAATTAAACATAAAAGTATAAATAATAGAAGAGATGAAAAATATTATCATGAATAATTATTTAATTTCATCTTCATCCCAGATATAAAAAAAATTAACTACACATTAAAATAAATAAACTAACTAAAATAAAGAAGAGAAAAAGAATAAAAATAAATAAGAAAACTCCTTTTAATTAACGATCATCCAACGAACATACAATGAAGACATAATTTAATCTACTCCTACCCCTAACCTAAACTAATACAATACTTCATATCCCTTCTCTCTAAAACAAGAGACATATTTATAAGAAAGATAAATTTGTTCCATAATTTAGATTCATTGAACTTAGACACTTTGGTTCCTTTTTATCCTTTATTTTCCTTCTTGATTTCAATTTCTATATGGTAATCCTCTAAGAGTACTTTTCTATATTTAAAAGTTGGATATAAATCCTTTATTTGCTCCCCAAGAAAAATAAAGGTTATTTCCTATAAAACAAAATAAAATGTAATAGTTAAATAAAATACACTACAAGAAAATGGTCTATCAGCGATCGCGTAATAGCGACCGCCTTTGGTCGCAGATATCTATCAGCGACCGAGTGCAGTCGCTGATAGTCGTCGCATAAAATCTAGTCGCTGGGATGCACATCAGCGACCCCTATTAGCGACCGACACATCTGCGACCGTTATTCGCGACCAAAATGATAAATTCGGTCGCTAAGCTGAGTCAGCATGGTCCAGGGCCAAAGCTGACGTGGTCCACGTGTCGGCGACCGCTATCAGCGACCGCATTCGGTCGCTGATATGAAGAAATATTTAGCCATCGCTACTAACTATCAACGACCGCATGCGGTCGCTGATATGAAACAAAATGCAAACAATATTTTTGTTGTTTTGCAGAATTCCCAAAAACCTGTACCTGTTTTGTACCTGCTTTATCCCAACACACAATCACAACAATATAAACAGCATTCACAATAATATAAACATCCATCGTCCACCAACACACACCAAACTAGTATTTAAACCTTTAGAACCCAATATGAATTGAATAAATATAATAACATTTCAAAACTTGTTTAAGTAACATACAGACATCCAAATAATGAATATACAAGTACAAGCTTATACTATAACTACAAAACTGATCTAAAGCAGGTACGTCAAGCATCATCGCTTCCTTGATCACCCTGTAATTAACAAAATAATAAAACAAGTTACAAATATAGTAACTATGTTGATACTGATATATATTACGACAATATATATAACAAACTGATTTTATACCTCGTCGTCATCCCCATGCTGTCCTGCTGCTGCTGTCGCTACTGCTTCAGCTAACTCCTCAGGATCAAGAGCCCCCAGATGCCCGCCCAGTATCTTTAAAAGATTTCGATCTCGACATATAGCTCTCACACAGTCAGCCGGAGTGTGAACAGCTGGATGACTCGATGACTGTGAAGACTGGGTAGCAGAGCTGCCTGAGCCACTGAAGGATGGGCGTCGTCGTTGTCCTTGACCTTTAATGTAGTTCTTCTTCACAACGGACGCCCTCTCCCACAGCTCTTGATTAATAGTCGGACGTGGAGTGCCTTCAGGATAGCGCTCATTCAATAAACGCTTATAAGTATCATGTCAACATGTTAACAATTAAATAGTTAAAAATAAATTCTGTAAGCATTGATAAACAAGATCAAGTTGTTAAAATTTATTACCGCTATCTGGATAGCATCAGGCAGACCATCACGGGTGGCAACGTACACATCCAGCCAATGGATAGGTGTACCTTGAGACTGAGACTCCTATACAAAAAATAGCACAATATTACTAAGTAAAAATGTTATATATTTTCTAGAATTCATGATTGTAAACATATTAAAACTTGTAAATACGTACCCTGGCAGTGATATGTTGCAACTGTGAAATACTGCCGCCCTTGTATATCCCTTTAGCCTTTTCGCCATCTGGTACACCCGAGGATCTGTTGGTGGAGGCAGTCTTTCGTCTTTTCACCCAGCTCTCAGCTCTCCATTGGGCACACATCTCAGCCCATATGGACTGGGTGCACCACCAGGGGCTATGCTCGTGCATATAATCCGCTCCTTGGCCTGGATGGTCGATCTCGGCATTGTGTGTAAGACCCCGAATTTTATGAAATAAAAGTATTCAATTTTTCTTATAATTACTATTCAGTAAATGGTTAAATTGATAAAAAAAATTAAAGTTATGGGTGAAATGTGAAAATTGTTCAAAATAAACAAGTGGTTATAAAATAATCATTGTTGTCGGGGAATATTCGTTTGGTCGTGGAATATTCTTTCTGTCGGAGAATATTCGTACGACGGCGCAGCTATTTGTGGGCCCCATAACGAATAACTGTCGGGTGAAGAAAAACGACAAATTTGAGTTTTTACAAATAACGGCGTAGTTGTTATCGTTAATACTGTTGAAATACCCGGTGGTTAAAATACAGTAATACGCGTTATTGCACAGTAGCACACGGTATTGCACAGTATTTTTGAAATTATTGATTCTTACGTAAGAAGGCACTACTCAATAATTGTTACAGTAATTACTGTTCAATATTTTATTTTATTGATTCAGTAACTGCTACGTTGAAATTTTATATTATTGTTGTTCAATAATTGTTGCTGCACAGTATTTTTCATTATCAGATCAATAATTCATATTATTTGAATAGTATTATTAGATAGCATTATTGGCAATGTCTAGAAAGTTCTGTCTAAGGAGAGGTTTGGTCATCTAATTGCGCGCTAGTAAGGAGAAATCCTTATTGGAAAGCCCCCTCTTTCCTGGGAACGGCCTGGTTGTCATAAATGTGATTCTGTAATATTATTTGTGAATAATTAATTATTGATTTATATGATAAGAAAATATTTATTTTATGTGGATATAAATGAGGGATATATTTTTGTGGTTAAAATGAAGGAGTTAATGTTGATATTTTTATCAGTATTTTTGTCGGAATGGAGGTATTAAAAATCAGGGTTTTTGAGATATTTTGCGGGGGTTATAATTTTTAATCCGACCGTTGGATCGTAGTAATATTTGGATATGTTATACATATATAAGTTGAGTATATGTCCACAAATTTTGAACCGTTAAAAATGAATGTATGATTTGTTATGAATTTTACGAGATGACTGGTTCAGAAATTGTTGAATTTTCGGAGTTTATCATTTTGGTGGAAAATTCTAGAATTGGTGGGCCCCACTTGTGGTTGGTGAAGAAATGTGCTGAATTATATTTCAAATGTGGTGGGTGGGAATAGTAGCAGGTAAAGCCATCAGGTTGCAGGTCAAACCTACCAAAATTTTCCTATAAATAGAGGGCTAAGTTAGAATTGAAAATCACACCAGAAACATAAGCTTTCTCTCTTTCTCTCTCTATATTATGAAGCATATTTTGTGAGTTTTTAGATACTTGGTGAGTTGCTATTCATCAGTGCAAGTTTTCTTCAGGATCATATCCGATATCCAGTCAGAAGTACTGCTCTTTTGAGGTAAGGGATAGTAAGGGATAGTAAGGGATATTAAGGGATTTTAAGGGTTGTTATGATTTTCAGTTTCGTAATTTTTCTGAACTTCAAAAATTCTGGAAAAATTTGAAATGATATTTTGATGAGTTTTCTTGATTGTGTCCAAAAATGGTGATCTTTGGATGTATAGATTGAGAGTTATGAATTTTATGAGAAAAGACTATTTTAAAAGTAACAGCTTATAATTCCTTGTGGTTAACTCCAAAATTGATGAAATTTTTATTGGGAGTACATGTATATGATAGAAGTATACTCTGTAAATTTCAGAATTTTTAGACAAAAGTACAATTTTTGATAAATGTCTAAATATTCGGCTATTTTGGCCATATGAAAAATAGTAAATGACTTTTAAAAATTCTGAGAAAAATATATATTCACTATGGGACTATATTATGCTAAATCCCAGAAAAGAAATATTTTTGGAACTGATTTGGTATTTTTTATGAAAATGGTCTAGTTATGAGTAAATGAATTAAATATGTTTTGTGAGGAAAGAAAATTGGAAAATAGGATTTTATGGCTTGAGAATCCTATATGAGGTATATGCAGATTTTTGATGAGGGTTTTGGCTATTGATGATGAAATCTTAAGAGTTGACATTTTATGATGATTAAATGCATTAATTAGTAAAGTGTAAACAATTAAAATAAATTGTTTATAAATTTAAGTAATGTTATTCTTTCAATATCATTATACCGAAATATTGGTATGGATTTTATTGTGGAATTTCTATCTTTTGTGTCGGGGTTACTATTCATGAGTTACTATTCACGATTTACTATTCATGAGTTACGAATATTAATCTTGAGATTAAAATTATATGTTGATCATATTATTTTTATCATCATATATAACATTTTTATAACCCTGATGTTGAAATTCTCTTTCACTGGAGTGCAAAGATGGGTAGATTATTGGTATGATCATGACTAGGGTTCTCTTTGGCCTGTAGTGCAAAGTTGAATTGTGACTGGTATGATCATGACCATTGAATTTATAATTGAATATCTTAAGCTTAAGTGCAAAGGTGAATTGATCAACATGGTTATAATTATTGTTTATATAAATTCTGAAATGATTATATATTTCTTTGAGATATGAATATATTTGGCCTGTAGTGCAAATATGAATTGTTGATGAATATCTTTGGCATGTAGTGCAAAGATGGCCTGTTGATGAGTATCTTTGGCCTGTAGTGCAAAGATGAATTGTAGATGAATATCTTTGGCCTGTAGTGCAAAGATGGTCTGTTGATGAATATCTTTGGCCCGTAGTGCAAAGATAAACTGTTGTTGAATATCTTTGGTCGTAGTGCAAAGATGGATTTATTAGTATGATTATGAACAGGAACTGTGATTTGGTATAACCATGATCTTTGATGTTTCAGGTAAAGACATGTGATGAAAATATTCTTCGTCCTGGGTGCGAAGAAAAATTTAGAATCACAATTATGATTATGAGTTATTCATATGATTGTGGAAAGGAACTGTTGATTGATGTTACAGGGATAAAACATTGTTGATGGATTTTTAACATGGAGAAGATAATAGACTTTATAGTCTATTTGACTCTTCTAATGGATTGCTCGTTCCGCTGCAACTATGGTTGAAATTTTTATCATTTACCATATGTTCTAAATCTCTGATTTATTATTGATGAAGGCTACTGATAATTTAATTATCTTTAGTCATGATATTCTTTACTGGGCTAGTTGTGCTCACCCTTTTGCTTCACAATTCCTTTCAGGTAATAAGAGTGTAGCTGGGTCGAGCGAGGGTAACGGGGAAATAGAACAATGGTCTCTAGCTGTGGATGTTCTTCCGAAGCAGTATAGAAAAGTTCATTTAGTAGTTATATTTGGTGAATCCAATAGGGTAAGGTGTACCCAACGTTGGAAGGGTGGTTTGCCACTATCATACAAGATGTCTAACGACATACAACCTCGTGTCATCATAAGACAGGGATGTGCTCATCCACTTGCTGAGTATATATACGAGCACTACCTATATAATCTTGGTGTTTGTTTAAAGTATAATTCTCAATTAGAGACAGTAGAGATAATGATATGTCAAGAGAAGACTCACCATTGGGAAGAATATGATAGTAATCTTCTCGTTTTTCTTTGGGGTCTATTGGGTCAACCAAGGATAATTCTGTGGCCATATGATATCTATCATAACCTAGACGCGTGGCCTCCCATGTACGAAGGTTTCCTTGAGCACTTCCCAAAGATTCTAATTTCTAAAACAGTTTTTGACTATACCTTTATGTAAGGTGTTATTGTGAGGTGATGTCCACAGTTGGAACATGAGTCACATTTGGTATATATTTGTATCCAAACTCACAGCATATGTGTTGTTGTATTTTGCACGACAATTGTTGTAATAAAGTTGTAGTTGTTTTCTGTACCATGTATTTGACGACTCAGAATGGGTTGGGTGGAATGAACCTATTTTGGGGACGTTACATTGTGAAGAGCTTTTTATCTTTCTTTGTTCAAATTGTCTTTGGTGCGAACCGCGCACTTCTGCCAGAATAATGTATGTATCACTGAAGCCTGCTCGTCCTCCCATCTATACCGTTTCTGTAAATAAAATAACAATAATAACATTACTAAATAATTATCCTTTGAATATTATATTATATGTCATAATTAAAAAGAACATACCTGAAATTCAGCCCAAACAGCATCCTTGTGGGCGATAGGTGTGCTCGCCCACGTAATCACAGGTGTTGGCCAATTCTGTAAACACAGCTGTGATATGCATTTGACGATCTTATTATCTAAAAAATCACTATAATATACAACAATTTACATCAGCGATAAGTAGATATATTAAAGCAATTTACATCTAAGTTATAATACTTATGAACATTTTTCAAACTTATACTTATAATACTTAAAAAAAATTCGTCAGAGTCTCCCCTACAATATAGACTAGCCACATGCACGACGGCATGCATATATGGATATTTCTAGGCACCCAAGACACAAACCAAGAGAAATATATAAATTTTCAATACAATAAGCATATTAACATCAATTAGCATATTAACATCAATTTACATCAACGATAAGTAGATATATTAAAGCAATTTACATCACAGTTCTATATATCTTGTATAAATGGTGTGAGACCCCGAATTTTATGAAATAAAAGTATTCAATTTTCTTATAATTATTCTATTTTGGTAAATGGTTAAATTGATAAAAGGTTAAAGTTAAGGGTGATATGTGAAAATTTTTCAAAGTAGACAAGTTGTCATAAAATACCCAGTTACTATTCACTCTAGTATTGTTCACTCGAGTATTTGGGGCACTTTTTATATCGTAGTACTATTCACGAGTTACTATTCATGAGTTACTATTCACGAGTTACTATTCACGAGTTACTATTCATGAGTTGCTATTCACGAGTTACTATTCATGCGTTACTATTCACGAGTTACTATTCACGAGTTACTATTCACAGGGAATATTCGATTAGTCGAAGAATATTCGTACGACGGTACAATCATTGGTGGACCCCACAACGGAATTATTGTCGGATTGAGAAAACGACAAAAATATTTTATTAAAAATAACGGCGGAAGTTTTACCGTTGATACTGTTGAACTACTCGGTAGTAAAAGTACAGTAATACGTGTGGTTGCATAGTAGCACATGATATTGATTATTAATGCTTATGTGAGAAGTCACTCAGTTTGATTCAATTATTGTCAGTTAATAATATGAATTATTTAGCGATAATGAAGTTTTGTTTTATTCGTATTATTAACGTAATAAAACAGAAACATCTTTTTATATAAAACAGAATACTTTATTAAAGTTATTCTATAAATAGAATATATTATATTTTATTTAAAAGATTTTTCTTTAAATATGAACCGTCAGATTAAAGTAAATCAATCTGGACCGTTCATGGATTAGTTACTATGCAGTCCATTCTTCTATAAATAGCAGCTCATTCCTTCATTATTTCTTACGAATTCACTGAAACTCCAGAGAGAGAAATTATAGAGAAGCTATAGAAAAGTATTCTGCTCATTCCCTACTCTTATATCCAGTTTCTTTTACGGTAAGGGGTGTTATTCTTTCTTATTCATGAAGAGAACTATTGTTATTCTATTGCTTATTATTCTGTTGGAATAACCTGTATATGAGGTCTACCCTATACTTGGTGACATTCTTCTATTATTCTTTCTTTATTATTATTCTGTTGGAACATCCTGTCTGTGTGTTTTTCACCGGACCTGGTTCCGTCTTTATTATTATTCTGTTGGAACATCCTGTCTGTGTATTTTACACCGGACCTGGTTCCGTCTTTATTATTATTCTGTTGGAACATCCTGTCTGTGTGTTTTACACCGGACCTGGTTCTGTCTTTATTATTATTCTGTTGGAATATCCTGTCTGTGCGTTTTACGCCGGACCTGGTTCCATCTTTATTACTATTCTGTTGGAATATCCTGTCTGTGCGTTTTACGCCGGACCTGGTTCCATTATTTATTATTGTAACGACCCCAAAATAGGTTCATTCCACCCAACCCATTCTGAGTCGTCAAATGCATGGTACAGAAAACAACTATAACTTTATTACAACAATTGTCGTACAAAATACAACAACACATATGCTGTGAGTTTGGATACAAATATATACAAAATATGACTCATGTTCCAACCGTGGACATCACCTCACAATAACACCTTACATAAAGGTATAGTCAAAAACTGTTTTAGAAATTAGAATCTTTGGGAAGTGCTCAAGGAAACCTTCGTACATGGGAGGCCACGCATCTAGGTTATGATAGATATCATATGGCCACAGAATTATCCTTGGTTGACCCAATAGACCCCAAAGAAAAACGAGAAGATTACTATCATATTCTTCCCAATGGTGAGTCTTCTCTTGACTTATCATTATCTCCACTGTCTCTAATTGAGAATTATACTTCAAACAAACACCAAGATTATATAGGTAGTGCCCATAGATATACTCAGCAAGTGGATGAGCACATCCCTGTCTTATGATGACACGAGGTTGTATGTCATTAGACATCTTGTATGATAGTAACAAAACACCCTTCCAACGTTGGGTTCGCCTCACCCTATTTTCTTCACCAAATATAACTACTAAATGATGACCACCGTTCTATTCCCTTGTTACCCCCGCTCGACCCAGCTACACTCTTATTACCTGAAAAGGAATTGTGAAGCAAAAGGGTGAGCACAACTAGCTCAGTAAAGAATATCATGGCTAAAGATAATTAAATTATCAATAGCCTTCATCAATAATAAATCAGAGATTTAGAACATATGGTAAATGATAAAAATTTCAACCATAGTTGCAGCGGAACGAGCAATCCATTAGAAGAGTCAAATAGACTATAAAGTCTATTATCTTCTCCATGTTAAAAATCCACCAACAATGTTTTATCCATGTAACATCACTCAACAGTTCCTTTCCACAATCATATGAATAACTCATAATCATAATTGTGACTATAAATTTTTCTTCGCACCCAGGACGAAGAATATTTTCATCACCTGTCTTTACCTGAAACATCAAAGATCATGGTTATACCAAATCACAGTTCCTGTTTATAATCATACTAACAAATCCATCTTTGCACTACGGGCCAAAGATATTCATCAACAAACCATCTTTGCACTACGGGCCAAAGATATTCAACAACAGTTCATCTTTGCACTACAGGCCAAAGATATTCATCAACAGGCCATCTTTGCACTACATGCCAAAGATATTCATCAACAATTCATATTTGCACTACAGGCCAAATATATTCATATCTCAAAAAAATATATAATCATTTCAGAATTTATATAAACAATAATTATAACCATGTTGATCAATTCACCTTTGCACTTAAGCTTAAGATATTCAATTATAAATTCAATGGTCATGATCATACCAGTCACAATTCAACTTTGCACTACAGACCAAAGAGAACCCTAGTCATGATCATACCAATAATCTACCCATCTTTACACTATAGTGAAAGAGAATTTCAACATCAGGGTTATAAAAATGTTATATATGATGATAAAAATAATATGATCAACATATAGTTTTAATCTCAAGAGTAATATTCGTAACTCATGAATAGTAACCCCGACACAAAAGATAGAAATTCTACAATAAAATTCATACCAATATTTCGGTATAATGAATTGAAAGAATAACATTACTTAAATTTATAAACAATTTATTTTAATTGTTTACACTTTACTAATTAATGCATTTAATCATCATAAAATGCCAACTCTTACAATTTCATCATCAATAACCAAAACCCTCATCAAAAATCTGCATATACCTCATATAGGATTCTCAAGCCATAAAATCCTATTTTCCAATTTTCTTTCTTCACAAAACATATTTAATTCATTAACTCATAACTAGACCATTTTCATAAAAAAAATACCAAATCAATTTCAAAAATATTTCTTTTCTGAGATTTAACATAATATAGTCCCATAGTGAACATATATTTTTCTCAGAATTTTTAAAAGTCATTTACTATTTTTCATATGGTCAAAACAGCCGAATATTTAGACATTTATCAAAAATTGTACTTTTGTCCAAAAATTCTAAAATTAACAGAGTATACTTCCATCATATACATGTACTCCCAATAAAAATTTCATCAATTTTGGAGTTAACCACAAGAAATTATAAGCAGTTACTTTTAAAATAGTTTTTTCTCATAAAATTCATAACTCTAAATCTATACATCCAAAAATCACCATTTTTGGACACAATCAATAAAACTCATCAAAATATCATTTCAAATTTTTCCAGAATTTTTGAAGATCAGAAAAATTACGAAACTGAAAATCATAACAACCCTTAAAATCCCTTAATATCCCTTACTATCCCTTACTATCCCTTACCTCAAAAGAGCAGTACTTCTGACTGGATATCGGATATGATGCTGAAGAAAACTTGCACTGATGAATAGCAACTCACCAAGTATCTAAATACTCACAAAATACACTCAATAATCTAGAGAGAGAAAGAGAGAAAGCTTATGTTTCTGGTGTGATTTTCAATTCTAACTTAGCCCTCTATTTATAGGAAAATTTTGGTAGGTTTGACCTGCAACCTGATGGCTTTACCTGCTACTATTCTCACCCACCACATTTGAAATATAATTCAGCACATTTCTTCACCAACCACAAGTGGGGCCCACCAATTCTAGAATTTTCTACCAAAATGATAAACTCCAAAAATTTAACAATTTCTAAACCAGTCATCTTGTAAAATTCATAATAAATCATACGTTCATTTTTAACGGTTCAAAATTTGTGGGCATATACTTAACTTATATATGTATAACATATCCAAAAATTACCACGATCCAACGGTCGGATTAAAAATTATAACCCCCGCAAAATATCTCAAAAACCCTGATTTTTAATACCTCCATTCCGACAAAAATACGGATAAAAACCTCAACATTAACTCCTTCATTTTTAACCACAAAAATATATCCCTCGTTTATATCCACATAAAATAAATATTTCCTTATCATATGAATCAATAATTAATTATTCACAAATAATATTACAGAATCACATTTATGACAACCAGGCCGTTCCCAAGAAAGAGGGGGCTTTCCAATAAGAATTTCTCCTTACTAGCGCGCAATTAGGTGACCAAACCTCTCCTTAGACAGAACTTTCTAGACATTGCTAATAATGTTATCTAATAATATTATTCAAATAATATGAATTATTGATCTGATAATGGAAAATACTGTGCAGCAACAATTATTGAAACAACAATAATATAAAATATCAACGCAGCAATTATTGAATCAATAAAATAAAATATTGAACAGTAATTACTGTAACAATTATTGAGTAGTGCCTTCTTACGTAAGAATTAATAATTTCAAAAATACTATGCAATACCGTGTGCTACTGTGCAATAACGCGTATTACTGTATTTTAACCACCGGGTATTCCAACAGTGTTAACGGTAACAACTACGCCGTTATTTGTAAAAACTCAAATTTATCGTTTTCTTCACCCGACAGTTATTCTGTTATGGGGCCCACAAATGGCTGCGCCGTCGTACGAATATTCCCCGACAGAAAGAATATTCCACGACCAAACGAATATTCCCCGACAACAATGATTATTTTATAACCACTTGCTTATTTTGAAAGAAAAATCATATTTCACTCATAACTTTAAATTTTTATCAATTTAACCATTTACTGAATAGTAATTATAAGAAAAATTGAATACTTTTATTTTATAAAATTCGGGATCTTACAATCTCCCCTCCTTATGAAATTTTGTCCCCGAAATTTACGTACCTGGTATTTCGAAAAGTTGAGAATACCTTGCTTTCATTTCAGATTCCATCTTCCCTGTCATCATGATTTCTCCATTGCTCATCTCCTGTTTTTCAAATATCATTCTAAAATACAGCTTCAAACAAGGGTTAATTGAATAAATTAACATGTCACATAATATCCCGATATTATGACTGACTAACAAATAAGCTTAGGTAGGACACACTAGCGAAGGATTTACTCATCTCTCCCCTCCTAGTTATATTCCCCGATCTCCGCCAGAGATCATATCCCTAAGCTCTGATACCAAATGTGACTCTGGACACCAACCTATGTCAGCACCTTACATTGATACCTATCAGCTTGCCACCGCAGAACGGCGTCCCCTACGGAGAGTCTGGCTTCGGTGCATCCCCCATCAACAGGAAGTCACCAGCGAGAGGCTCGGGGCTCTTTACTTATAGCTCTGATACCAAATGTGACGACCCCAAAATAGGTTCATTCCACCCAACCCATTCTGAGTCGTCAAATGCATGGTAAAGAAAACAACTACAACTTTATTACAACAATTGTCGTGCAAAATACAACAACACATATGCTGTGAGTTTGGATACAAATATATACAAAATATGACTCATGTTCCAACCGTGGACATCACCTCACAATAACACCTTACATAAAGGTATAGTCAAAAACTGTTTTAGAAATTAGAATCTTTGAGAAGTGCTCAAGGAAACCTTCGTACATGGGAGGCCACGCATCTAGGTTATGATAGATATCATATGGCCACAGAATTATCCTTGGTTGACCCAATAGACCCCAAAGAAAAACGAGAAGATTACTATCATATTCTTCCCAATGGTGAGTCTTCTCTTGACTTATCATTATCTCCACTGTCTCTAATTGAGAATTATACTTCAAACAAACACCAAGATTATATAGGTAGTGCCCATAGATATACTCAGCAAGTGGATGAGCACATCCCTGTCTTATGATGACACGAGGTTGTATGTCATTAGACATCTTGTATGATAGTGACAAAACACCCTTCCAACGTTGGGTTCGCCTCACCCTATTTTCTTCACCAAATATAACTACTAAATGATGACCACCGTTCTATTCCCTTGTTACCCCCGCTCGACCCAGCTACACTCTTATTACCTGAAAGGAATTGTGAAGCAAAAGGGTGAGCACAACTAGCTCAGTAAAGAATATCATGACTAAAGATAATTAAATTATCAATAGCCTTCATCAATAATAAATCAGAGATTTAGAACATATGGTAAATGATAAAAATTTCAACCATAGTTGCAGCGGAACGAGCAATCCATTAGAAGAGTCAAATAGACTATAAAGTCTATTATCTTCTCCATGTTAAAAATCCACCAACAATGTTTTATCCATGTAACATCACTCAACAGTTCCTTTCCACAATCATATGAATAACTCATAATCATAATTGTGACTATAAATTTTTCTTCGCACCCAGGACGAAGAATATTTTCATCACCTGTCTTTACCTGAAACATCAAAGATCATGGTTATACCAAATCACAGTTCCTGTTTATAATCATACTAACAAATCCATCTTTGCACTACGGGCCAAAGATATTCATCAACAAACCATCTTTGCACTACGGGCCAAAGATATTCAACAACAGTTCATCTTTGCACTACAGGCCAAAGATATTCATCAACAGGCCATCTTTGCACTACATGCCAAAGATATTCATCAACAATTCATATTTGCACTACAGGCCAAATATATTCATATCTCAAAAAATATATAATCATTTCAGAATTTATATAAACAATAATTATAACCATGTTGATCAATTCACCTTTGCACTTAAGCTTAAGATATTCAATTATAAATTCAATGGTCATGATCATACCAGTCACAATTCAACTTTGCACTACAGGCCAAAGAGAACCCTAGTCATGATCATACCAATAATCTACCCATCTTTACACTCCAGTGAAAGAGAATTTCAACATCAGGGTTATAAAAATGTTATATATGATGATAAAAATAATATGATCAACATATAGTTTTAATCTCAAGAGTAATATTCGTAACTCATGAATAGTAACCCCGACACAAAAGATAGAAATTCTACAATAAAATTCATACCAATATTTCGGTATAATGATATTGAAAGAATAACATTACTTAAATTTATAAACAATTTATTTAAATTGTTTACACTTTACTAATTAATGCATTTAATCATCATAAAATGCCAACTCTTACAATTTCATCATCAATAACCAAAACCCTCATCAAAAATCTGCATATACCTCATATAGGATTCTCAAGCCATAAAATCCTATTTTCCAATTTTCTTTCTTCACAAAACATATTTAATTCATTTACTCATAACTAGACCATTTTTATAAAAAAATACCAAATCAATTTCAAAAATATTTCTTTTCTGGGATTTAGCATAATATAGTCCCATAGTGAACATATATTTTTCTCAGAATTTTTAAAAGTCATTTACTATTTTTCATATGGCCAAAACAGCCGAATATTTAGACATTTATCAAAAATTGTACTTTTGTCCAAAAATTCTAAAATTAACAGAGTATACTTCCATCATATACATGTACTCCCAATAAAAATTTCATCAATTTTGGAGTTAACCACAAGAAATTATAAGCAGTTACTTTTAAAATAGTCTTTTCTCATAAAATTCATAACTCTCAATCTATACATCCAAAAATCACCATTTTTGGACACAATCAATAAAACTCATCAAAATATCATTTCAAATTTTTCCAGAATTTTTGAAGATCAGAAAAATTACGAAACTGAAAATCATAACAACCCTTAAAATCCCTTAATATCCCTTACTATCCCTTACTATCCCTTACCTCAAAAGAGCAGTACTTCTGACTGGATATCGGATATGATGCTGAAGAAAACTTGCACTGATGAATAGCAACTCACCAAGTATCTAAATACTCACAAAATACACTCATAATCTAGAGAGAGAAAGAGAGAAAGCTTATGTTTCTGGTGTGATTTTCAATTCTAACTTAGCCCTCTATTTATAGGAAAATTTTGGTAGGTTTGACCTGCAACCTGATGGCTTTACCTGCTACTATTCCCACCCACCACATTTGAAATATAATTCAGCACATTTCTTCACCAACCACAAGTGGGGCCCACCAATTCTAGAATTTTCTACCAAAATGATAAACTCCAAAAATTAACAATTTCTGAACCAGTCATCTTGTAAAATTCATAATAAATCATACGTTCATTTTTAACGGTTCAAAATTTGTGGGCATATACTCAACTTATATATGTATAACATATCCAAAAATTACCACGATCCAACGGTCGGATTAAAAATTATAACCCCCGCAAAATATCTCAAAAACCCTGATTTTTAATACCTCCATTCCGACAAAAATACGGATAAAAACCTCAACATTAACTCCTTCATTTTTAACCACAAAAATATATCCCTCGTTTATATCCACATAAAATAAATATTTCCTTATCATATGAATCAATAATTAATTATTCACAAATAATATTACAGAATCACATTTATGACAACCAGGCCGTTCCCAGGAAAGAGGGGGCTTTCCAATAAGAATTTCTCCTTACTAGCGCGCAATTAGTGACCAAACCTCTCCTTAGACAGAACTTTCTAGACATTGCCAATAATGTTATCTAATAATATTATTCAAATAATATGAATTATTGATCTGATAATGGGAAATACTGTGCAGCAACAATTATTGAAACAACAATAATATAAAATATCAACGCAGCAATTATTGAATCAATAAAATAAAATATTGAACAGTAATTACTGTAACAATTATTGAGTAGTGCCTTCTTACGTAAGAATTAATAATTTCAAAAATACTATGCAATACCGTGTGCTACTGTGCAATAACGCGTATTACTGTATTTTAACCACCGGGTATTCCAACAGTGTTAACGGTAACAACTACGCCGTTATTTGTAAAAACTCAAATTTATCGTTTTCTTCACCCGACAGTTATTCTGTTATGGGGCCCACAAATGGCTGCGCCGTCGTACGAATATTCCCCGACAGAAAGAATATTCCACGACCAAACGAATATTCCCCGACAACAATGATTATTTTATAACCACTTGCTTATTTTGAAAGAAAAATCATATTTCACTCATAACTTTAAATTTTTATCAATTTAACCATTTACTGAATAGTAATTATAAGAAAAATTGAATACTTTTATTTTATAAAATTCGGGATCTTACAATCTCCCCTCCTTATGAAATTTTGTCCCCGAAATTTACGTACCTGGTATTTCGAAAAGTTGAGAATACCTTGCTTTCATTTCAGATTCTATCTTCCCTGTCATCATGATTTCTCCATTGCTCATCTCCTGTTTTTCAAATATCATTCTAAAATACAGCTTCAAACAAGGGTTAATTGAATAAATTAACATGTCACATAATATCCCGATATTATGACTGACTAACAAATAAGCTTAGGTAGTACACACTAGCGAAGGATTTACTCATCTCTCCCCTCCTAGTTATATTCCCCGATCTCCGCCAGAGATCATATCCCTAAGCTCTGATACCAAATGTGACTCTGGACACCAACCTATGTCAGCACCTTACATTGATACCTATCAGCTTGCCACCGCAGAACGGCGTCCCCTATGGAGAGTCTGGCTTCGGTGCATCCCCCATCAACAGGAAGTCACCAGCGAGAGGCTCGGGGCTCTTTACTTATAGCTCTGATACCAAATGTGACGACCCCAAAATAGGTTCATTCCACCCAACCCATTCTGAGTCGTCAAATGCATGGTACAGAAAATAACTACAACTTTATTACAACAATTGTCGTGCAAAAAACAACAACACATATGTTGTGAGTTTGGATACAAATATATACAAAATATGACTCATGTTCCAACCGTGGACATCACCTCACAATAACACCTTACATAAAGGTATAGTCAAAAACTGTTTTAGAAATTAGAATCTTTGGGAAGTGCTCAAGGAAACCTTCGTACATGGGAGGCCACGGATCTAGGTTATGATAGATATCATATGGCCACAGAATTATCCTTGGTTGACCCAATAGACCCCAAAGAAAAACGAGAAGATTACTATCATATTCTTCCCAATGGTGAGTCTTCTTTTGACTTATCATTATCTCCACTGTCTCTAATTGAGAATTATACTTCAAACAAACACCAAGATTATATAGGTAGTGCCCATAGATATACTCAGCAAGTGGATGAGCACATCCCTGTCTTATGATGACACGAGGTTGTATGTCATTAGACATCTTGTATGATAGTAACAAAACACCCTTCCAACGTTGGGTTCGCCTCACCCTATTTTCTTCACCAAATATAACTACTAAATGATGACCACCGTTCTATTCCCTTGTTACCCCCGCTCGACCCAGCTACACTCTTATTACCTGAAAAGGAATTGTGAAGCAAAAGGGTGAGCACAACTAGCTCAGTAAAGAATATCATGACTAAAGATAATTAAATTATCAATAGCCTTCATCAATAATAAATCAGAGATTTAGAACATATGGTAAATGATAAAAATTTCAACCATAGTTGCAGCGAAACGAGCAATCCATTAGAAGAGTCAAATAGACTATAAAGTCTATTATCTTCTCCATGTTAAAAATCCACCAACAATGTTTTATCCATGTAACATCACTCAACAGTTCCTTTCCACAATCATATGAATAACTCATAATCATAATTGTGACTATAAATTTTTCTTCGCACCCAGGACGAAGAATATTTTCATCACCTGTCTTTACCTGAAACATCAAAGATCATGGTTATACCAAATCACAGTTCCTGTTTATAATCATACTAACAAATCTATCTTTGCACTACGGGCCAAAGATATTCATCAACAAACCATCTTTGCACTACGGGCCAAAGATATTCAACAACAGTTCATCTTTGCACTACAGGCCAAAGATATTCATCAACAGGCCATCTTTGCACTACATGCCAAAGATATTCATCAACAATTCATATTTGCACTACAGGCCAAATATATTCATATCTCAAAAAAATATATAATCATTTCAGAATTTATATAAACAATAATTATAACCATGTTGATCAATTCACCTTTGCACTTAAGCTTAAGATATTCAATTATAAATTCAATGGTCATGATCATACCAGTCACAATTCAACTTTACACTACAGGCCAAAGAGAACCCTAGTCATGATCATACCAATAATCTACCCATCTTTACACTATAGTGAAAGAGAATTTCAACATCAGGGTTATAAAAATGTTATATATGATGATAAAAATAATATGATCAACATATAGTTTTAATCTCAAGAATAATATTCGTAACTCATGAATAGTAACCCCGACACAAAAGATAAAAATTCTACAATAAAATTCATACCAATATTTCGGTATAATGAATTGAAAGAATAACATTACTTAAATTTATAAACAATTTATTTTAATTGTTTACACTTTACTAATTAATGCATTTAATCATCATAAAATACCAACTCTTACAATTTCATCATCAATAACCAAAACCCTCATCAAAAATCTGCATATACCTCATATAGGATTCTCAAGCCATAAAATCCTATTTTCCAATTTTCTTTCTTCACAAAACATATTTAATTCATTAACTCATAACTAGACCATTTTTATAAAAAAAATACCAAATCAATTTCAAAAATATTTCTTTTCTGAGATTTAACATAATATAGTCCCATAGTGAACATATATTTTTCTCAGAATTTTTAAAAGTCATTTACTATTTTTCATATGGTCAAAACAGCCGAATATTTAGACATTTATCAAAAATTGTACTTTTGTCCAAAAATTCTAAAATTAACAGAGTATACTTCCATCATATACATGTACTCCCAATAAAAATTTCATCAATTTTGGAGTTAACCACAAGAAATTATAAGCAGTTACTTTTAAAATAGTCTTTTCTCATAAAATTCATAACTCTAAATCTATACATCCAAAAATCACCATTTTTGGACACAATCAATAAAACTCATCAAAATATCATTTCAAATTTTTCTAGAATTTTTGAAGATCAGAAAAATTACGAAACTGAAAATCATAACAACCCTTAAAATCCCTTAATATCCCTTACTATCCCTTACTATCCCTTACCTCAAAAGAACAGTACTTCTGACTGGATATCGGATATGATGCTGAAGAAAACTTGTACTGATGAATAGCAACTCACCAAGTATCTAAATACTCACAAAATACACTCAATAATCTAGAGAGAGAAAGAGAGAAAGCTTATGTTTCTGGTGTGATTTTCAATTCTAACTTAGCCCTCTATTTATAGGAAAATTTTGGTAGGTTTGACCTGCAACCTGATGGCTTTACCTGCTACTATTCTCACCCACCACATTTGAAATATAATTCAGCACATTTCTTCACCAACCACAAGTGGGGCCCACCAATTCTAGAATTTTCTACCAAAATGATAAACTCCAAAAAGTTAACAATTTCTAAACCAGTCATCTTGTAAAATTCATAATAAATCATACGTTCATTTTTAACGGTTCAAAATTTGTGGGCATATACTTAACTTATATATGTATAACATATCCAAAAATTACCACGATCCAACGGTCGGATTAAAAATTATAACCCCCGCAAAATATCTCAAAAACCCTGATTTTTAATACCTCCATTCCGACAAAAATACGGATAAAAACCTCAACATTAACTCCTTCATTTTTAACCACAAAAATATATCCCTCGTTTATATCCACATAAAATAAATATTTCCTTATCATATGAATCAATAATTAATTATTCACAAATAATATTACAGAATCACATTTATGACAACCAGGCCGTTCCCAGGAAAGAGGGGGCTTTCCAATAAGAATTTCTCCTTACTAGCACGCAATTAGGTGACCAAACCTCTCCTTAGACAGAACTTTCTAGACATTGCTAATAATGTTATCTAATAATATTATTCAAATAATATGAATTATTGATCTGATAATGGGAAATACTGTGCAGTAATAATTATTGAAACAACAATAATATAAAATATCAACGCAGCAATTATTGAATCAATAAAATAAAATATTGAACAGTAATTACTGTAACAATTATTGAGTAGTGCCTTCTTACGTAAGAATTAATAATTTCAAAAATACTATGCAATACCGTGTGCTACTGTGCAATAACGCGTATTACTGTATTTTAACCACCGGGTATTCCAACAGTGTTAACGGTAACAACTACGCCGTTATTTGTAAAAACTCAAATTTATCGTTTTCTTCACCCGACAGTTATTCTGTTATGGGGCCCACAAATGGCTGCGCCGTCGTACGAATATTCCCCGACAGAAAGAATATTCCACGACCAAACGAATATTCCCCGACAACAATGATTATTTTATAACCACTTGCTTATTTTGAAAGAAAAATCATATTTCACTCATAACTTTAAATTTTTATCAATTTAACCATTTGCTGAATAGTAATTATAAGAAAAATTGAATACTTTTATTTTATAAAATTCGGGGTCTTACAATTATTCTATTGGAATAACATGCATGTGCGGTCTATCGCATGCATGGTGATTTCTTTTGTTATTTCATTCGTTATTATACTCAGTTGGTTAAAATTTTGACTTCTATACTCCATGAAATTAGTGGAATATCCTTGATATTTGCGCTTCATCCAGTGTTTTTCATGAAAATGTTCTTCTGAGCATTCTTGAATTTTATTCTACAAAGAAGTATCACGTTGACAATTTGGACGTTATTGATTCCTGGACAAATTAATTCTTGAACTTGTTTAATTGAATTCTTATATTATTATCATCATCCTCATGTTTATATTTATTGAAAGTCATCTGTGGCCTGTAGAGCATAGACGGACTTGGTATGATTATGACCAAGGATTATTCGGTATAATCATGACCGTAATGTTGCAAATGATGTGAAAATTAAAAGTCCTCATTGGCCCGTAGTGCATTGATGGACAGTTTTTTGGTATGATTATGGCTATGGATTCTCTTTGGCCGTAGTGCAAAGATGAATTGTTCTATGGCATGATCAGGACCGTTGATAAAAAAATACGATTATCTTTGGCCTGTAGTGTATGGATAATTTGTGGTTGTGATACTAATGAAAAAGTCCTCATTGGCCCGTAGTGCATTGATGGATAGTTTTTGGTATGATTATGGCTATGGATTCTCTTCGGCCAAGGGTGCAAAGATGAATTATTTTATAGCATGATCAGGACCGTTGATGAAAACACGATTATCTTTGCCCCGTAGTGCATGGATAATTCGTGGTCGTGATACTAAAGAATTTCATTGGCCTGTAGTGCAGGGATGATTCGATGATGTGGATTAATTATTGAGCTGAGTCCCAACAATGAAATATTAATTTATGGATGTGATATTAATGAATATCCTTGGCCGTAGTGCAGGGATGATTTGATGACGTGAATTAATTATTGAGCTGAGTCTCAGCAATGAAATATTAATTCATGGAGTTGATAATAATGAATATCTTTGACCGTAGTGCAAAGATGATTTAATTTGTATGATTATGAGCAGAAATTGTGATTTGGTATAACCATAATTTTTGATGTTTCAGGCGATAATAGGTGATGAAAATTATCTTCGTTCTGGGTGTGAAAAGGAATTCAGAATCACAATTATGATTATGAGTTATTCATATGATATTGGACAGGAATTGTTGATTGATGTTACAGAGATAAAACATTATTGGTGGACTTTTAACATGGAGAAGATAATAGACCTGATGGTCTATTTGACTCTTTTAATGGATTACTCGTTCCGCTGCAACTATGGTTGAAAAGTTTTATCATCTACCATATGTTCTATATCTCTGATTTATTATTGATGAAAGCTATTGATAATTTAATTATCTTTAGTCATGATATTCTTTACTAGGCTAGTTGTGCTCACCCTTTCTGCTTCACAATTCTTTTCAGGTAATAAGATTGTTGCCGTAAGAGTGTTGCTGGGTCGAGCGGGGATAACAGGGGAATAGAACAGTGGTCTTTAGCTGTGGAGGTTCTCCCTAAACAGTATAGAAAAGTGTGTTGTATTCTATACAACATTTAGTAGTTGTATTTGGTGAATCAAATAGGGTGAGGTGAACCCAACTTTGGAAGGGTGTTTTGCCACTATCATACAAGATGTCTAATGACATACCACCTCATGTTATTATAAAAAAAGGTTGTGCGCATCCACTTGCTGAGTATATCTATGGGCACTACCCATATGATCTTGGTGTTTATTTGAATTATAATACACACGTGGAGATAGTTATATATCAAGAGAAGACTCACCATTGGAAAGAAGATGATAGTAATCTTCTAATTTTTCTTTGGGGTCTATTGGGTCAACCAAGGATAATTCTGTGGCCATATGATATCTATTATAGCCTAGATGCATGGCCTCCTATGTACGAAGGTTTCCTTGAGCACTTCCCAAAGATTTTAATTTTTAAAACAGTTTTAGACTATACTTTTATGTAAAGTATCATTGTAAGATTGTGGTCGAGGTACCATGAGAGTTACATATATTTGTATAAAAACTCATAGTTAACTGTGGTCGTATCCTATACGACAGCTCAACAGTTGTATAAATGAAGTTGTATTTGAATTTTGTACCATGTATCTGGCGATTCAGAATGGGTGATGTATACCTAATTTTGGGGGCGTCACTGTTGGTATCAGAGCTTAGGGATATGATCCCTGGCTAGGATGTGAGAATAGAACTAGGAGGGGAGAGACTGGGAATTCCTTTGCTAGTATGACCTACCTAAGTTTATTTGGTATTTAATTGGTCAGTCAGAATATAGGGGTATTATGTGATATGTCAATTAACCCTTATTTTGGAACTATATTCTAGAATGATATTTGAAATACAAGAGATGAGAAATGAAAAATCATGATAGAGGGGAAATTATTGGGAAGGTACAATTCGAAAAGAAAGTAAGGTATTCTCATCTCTTCGAATACCAAGTACGTACGTAAATTTCGAGGGCGAAATTTTATAAGGAGGGGAGATTGTGAGACCCCGAATTTAATGAAATGAAAGTATTCAATTTTCTTATAATTATTCTATTTTGGTAAATGGTTAAATTGATAAAAGGTTAAAGTTAAGGGTGATATGTGAAAATTTTTTAAAGTAGACAAGTTGTCATAAAATACCCAGTTACTATTCACTCTAATATTGTTCACTCGAGTATTTGGGGTACTTTTTGTGTCAGAGTACTATTCACGAGTTACTATTCATGAGTTGCTATTCACGAGTTACTATTCATGCGTTACTATTCACGAGTTACTATTCACGAGTTACTATTCACAGGGAATATTCGATTAGTCGAAGAATATTCGTACGACGGTACAATCATTGGTGGACCCCACAACGGAATTATTGTCGGATTGAGAAAACGACAAAAATATTTTATTAAAAATAACGGCGGAAGTTTTACCGTTGATACTGTTGAACTACTCGGTAGTAAAAGTACAGTAATACGTGTGGTTGCATAGTAGCACATGATATTGATTATTAATGCTTATGTGAGAAGTCACTCAGTTTGATTCAATTATTGTCAGTTAATAATATGAATTATTTAGCGATAATGAAGTTTTGTTTTATTCGTATTATTAACGTAATAAAACAGAAACATCTTTTTATATAAAACAGAATACTTTATTAAAGTTATTCTATAAATAGAATATATTATATTTTATTTAAAAGATTTTTCTTTAAATATGAACCGTCAGATTAAAGTAAATCAATCTGGACCGTTCATGGATTAGTTACTATGCAGTCCATTCTTCTATAAATAGCAGCTCATTCCTTCATTATTTCTTACGAATTCACTGAAACTCCAGAGAGAGAAATTATAGAGAAGCTATAGAAAAGTATTCTGCTCATTCCCTACTCTTATATCCAGTTTCTTTTACGGTAAGGGGTGTTATTCTTTCTTATTCATGAAGAGAACTATTGTTATTCTATTGCTTATTATTCTGTTGGAATAACCTGTATATGAGGTCTACCCTATACTTGGTGACATTCTTCTATTATTCTTTCTTTATTATTATTCTGTTGGAACATCCTGTCTGTGTATTTTTCACCGGACCTGGTTCCGTCTTTATTATTATTCTGTTGGAACATCCTGTCTGTGTATTTTACACCGGACCTGGTTCCGTCTTTATTATTATTCTGTTGGAACATCCTGTCTGTGTGTTTTACACCGGACCTGGTTCTGTCTTTATTATTTTTCTGTTGGAATATCCTGTCTGTGCGTTTTACGCCGGACCTGGTTCCATTATTTATTATTCTGTCGGAATATCATGTCTGTGCGTTTACGTCGGACCTGGTTCCGTCTTTATTACTATTCTGTTGGAATATCCTGTCTGTGCGTTTTACGCCGGACCTGGTTCCATTATTTATTATTCTGTTGGAATAACCTGACTGTGCGATCTATCGCATGCATGGTGATTTCTTTTGTTATTTCATTCGTTATTATACTCAGTTGGTTAAAATTTTGACTTCTATACTCCATGAAATTAGTGAAATATCCTTGATATTTGCGCTTCATCCAGTATTTTTCATGGAAATGTTCTTCTGAGCATTCTTGAATTTTATTCTACAAAGAAGTATCACATTGACAATTTGGACGTTATTGATTCCTGGACAAATTAATTCTTGAACTTGTTTAATTGAATTCTTATATCATTATCATCATCCTCATGTTTATATTTATTGAAAGTCATCTGTGGCCTGTAGAGCATAGACGGACTTGGTATGATTATGACCAGGGATTATTCGGTATAATCATGACCGTAATGTTACAAATGATGTGAAAATTAAAAGTCCTCATTGGCCCGTACTGCATTGATGGACAGTTTTTGGTATGATTATGGCTATGAATTCTCTTTGGCCGTAGTGCAAAGATGAATTGTTCTATGGCATGATCAGGACCGTTGATAAAAAAACACGATTATCTTTGGCCTGTAGTGTATGGATAATTTGTGGTTGTGATACTAATGAAAAAGTCCTCATTGGCCCGTAGTGCATTGATGGATAGTTTTTGGTATGATTATGGCTATGGATTCTCTTCGGCCAAGGGTGCAAAGATGAATTATTTTATAGCATGATCAGGACCGTTGATGAAAACACGATTATCTTTGCCCCGTAGTGCATGGATAATTCGTGGTCGTGATACTAAAGAATTTCATTGGCCTGTAGTGCAGGGATGATTCGATGATGTGGATTAATTATTGAGCTGAGTCCCAACAATGAAATATTAATTTATGGATGTGATATTAATGAATATCCTTGGCCGTAGTGCAGGGATGATTTGATGACGTGAATTAATTATTGAGCTGAGTCTCAGCAATGAAATATTAATTCATGGAGTTGATAATAATGAATATCTTTGACCGTAGTGCAAAGATGATTTAATTTGTATGATTATGAGCAGAAATTGTGATTTGGTATAACCATAATTTTTGATGTTTCAGGCGATAATAGGTGATGAAAATTATCTTCGTTCTGGGTGTGAAAAGGAATTCAGAATCACAATTATGATTATGAGTTATTCATATGATATTGGACAGGAATTGTTGATTGATGTTACAGAGATAAAACATTATTGGTGGACTTTTAACATGGAGAAGATAATAGACCTGATGGTCTATTTGACTCTTTTAATGGATTACTCGTTCCGCTGCAACTATGGTTGAAAAGTTTTATCATCTACCATATGTTCTATATCTCTGATTTATTATTGATGAAAGCTATTGATAATTTAATTATCTTTAGTCATGATATTCTTTACTAGGCTAGTTGTGCTCACCCTTTCTGCTTCACAATTCTTTTCAGGTAATAAGATTGTTGCCGTAAGAGTGTTGCTGGGTCGAGCGGGGATAACAGGGGAATAGAACAGTGGTCTTTAGCTGTGGAGGTTCTCCCTAAACAGTATAGAAAAGTGTGTTGTATTCTATACAACATTTAGTAGTTGTATTTGGTGAATCAAATAGGGTGAGGTGAACCCAACTTTGGAAGGGTGTTTTGCCACTATCATACAAGATGTCTAATGACATACCACCTCATGTTATTATAAAAAAAGGTTGTGCGCATCCACTTGCTGAGTATATCTATGGGCACTACCCATATGATCTTGGTGTTTATTTGAATTATAATACACACGTGGAGATAGTTATATATCAAGAGAAGACTCACCATTGGAAAGAAGATGATAGTAATCTTCTAGTTTTTCTTTGGGGTCTATTGGGTCAACCAAGGATAATTCTGTGGCCATATGATATCTATTATAACCTAGATGCATGGCCTCCCATGTACGAAGGTTTCCTTGAGCACTTTCCAAAGATTTTAATTTTTAAAACAGTTTTAGACTATACTTTTATGTAAAGTATCATTGTAAGGTTGTGGTCGAGGTACCATGAGAGTTACATATATTTGTATTAAAACTCATAGTTAACTGTGGTCGTATCCTATACGACAGCTCAACAGTTGTATAAATGAAGTTGTATTTGAATTTTGTACCATGTATCTGGCGATTCAGAATGGGTGATGTATACCTAATTTTGGGGGCGTCACAAATGGAATCTTAAATACTTATATATAAATGATATATGCGGGACGTACGTGCTATTCGGAGGAGGGCGAATCTGAATAAGAATCCGATCATCCGGATTAGTGGGGCCTTGGGCACATGATTAGGCCCCCTACCCATGCCGCGCTTTTTCTGCGCTGCTTCAGAAGCCATCTGTATATTACAAATTTCAAGATGTTATTATGAGTCATATTTGATTACATGTATATATGACAATAAACATGACAGTGATATAAACATGTATATATATGAATATAAAATGACAATAAACAAAAGTTCCCTAGCACTGCCTATTTTGGCTCAACAGTCCCCCAATAGCTTACCATGCTGACAAGCAAGCTTGGATTGGCCCAGTGAGGCTTGGCTAAGCTTGGTGTGGCCTCGTGTGGCCTCGCGGCCCCAATCCCAGCCCATCAGCTCCAACAGCCCCTTAATAGGCTTTAGTGGATCACCAATATACTTATAGTACTTAAAAAAATTTCGCCAGAGTCTCCCCTACAATATGGACTAGCCACATGCACGACGGCATGCATATATGGATATTTCTAGGAACCCAAGACACAAACCAAGAGAAATATAAAAATTTCCAATCAAATCGAACAATTACTTGAAGAATTGAATTCATTGATTCATGAAAGTTTACAAGGTTTACCCCCTTGCTCTTCTTCACAAAAAACTTTAACCTATCCCAACTTCAGTTGAAGTAATATTATTTCGAGTTTTAGGATGTAGTTTTCAATAAATTTTAGGTAGAGGATTGATAGTAATATAAAATAACCCAATATTCTTAGGTTTATCCGCATAATTTCTTTACCATGCTACCAGCCTACCACTACTTAACTAACTACTTATATTTGTAGGGCTAAACATAAAATAAATATACAGTCTTAATATTTACAAAATTCACAAATTGGGACTCTTTTTTTAGGACGGATGAAAGGTATTGTTAGAAAATTATTGTCCTTGGTAACATCTAACTAACTGAAATTCAAGTCTCTAACAATAAATCTTCTAAACCAATTCAGATGCTTCCGAAAAACAAATGATTATTCATATGAATGATTATTCTCTAGCAAACAAAACACATCAAATAAGAAAAAAAATTGACTTAAAAACGAAATCTTGTAAGGAAATTCAACGGAAACATTGTTACCTAAAAGTGACGATAAAATGAATCAGTTGCTTGACTAGCGACGGCTTCTCAATTTCATTAGGAGGAAGAAGAAGAGAGAATTTATATTAAGAAAACCTAAAATGAAAAGTACATACCAGTGTTTGGTGGGGGCGGCGGCTGGCCGGTGACGGCGGTGGCTGGCCGGTGGTGCGGTCAGCTTCTCCTTCTCCTCCTTCTCTTCTCCCCCTTTTCTCCCTCTTCTCTCTATGCTGAGCTCCCTCTCTTCTTCTTTTTTGCTTCCGTCTTCTGTGTCGAGCAAAAGACCTGTTACTGATTTCTTTTTGTTTGATCAGCGACCGCCATCAGCGACCATCTGCGGTCGCTGAATCTTAATGACATGGACTTATCAGCGACCGCATGCGGTCGCTGATGTTAAGTGGTCGCACAAAACCTTGGCGCCAACATTTCGTGCTAAATTTTACGAGGCAAATTTGTAATAGCGACCTCTCAGCGACCGCATGCGGTATCGGATAGTATTTAGCGACTACTTTAAGGTACGGTCGCAGATGTCGGTCGCTATAAGTAGTATCAGCGACCGGATATGCGGTCGCTGATAGTCTTGGTCGCTGTTAGGCCTTTTTCTTGTAGTGATAAAAATATCAAATAATAAATATGAGAATATTAAAATGTATTAATTATGTGTCTATCAAATACCCACAAACCTAACTTTTGTTTGTCTCAAGTAAAATAAAAATAAAACAAAAATTATACTATTCCGTTTTCGTAGAAAACATGAGCCTTTAAACCCCAAGGTTACTCTAAGTGGTCGAGTTGTGTCTCGTGAGGATTTGCAGTGAATATACCCAAAAAAATCAAAACAAAATCTTTTTGAGTTTAACAAGTTATGAAATTGAAAGAAAACTAACTTCTAAATATCTATGGGCATTATAAATATAACACCCCAGTCCCACATTGAAAGATAGAGGAAAAATTTGTCTTTATATAAGAAAATAAGTTACAACCAATAGTACCTTCAAGTCATGACCTTTTGGGAGCCTGTGGTGTAGTTTGAGGCCTTATTTTGACGGATTTGATTCGATTCGGACTTGGGATTTGACCCGAGATTTGTTCTGGACTCGGGATTTGACCCGGATTGTTTCATATGGTATCAGAGCCGATTCTCGAAAGCTCGGGTCGGGTCATCCGATCGGGTTACCGGAGGTGGGGGACACGAAGGCTGGTGGTATTATCCCACAATGGAGAGATGGAGGTCCGGAGGTGGGGACACGAAGCCAGCCGGTATTATCCCACAATGGCTAGAGAGGCAAAGATCTTTAGGCTGTGTGTGTGATAGGATTCTGACGAGGACGTCAGAAATTTAAGTGGGGGAGTTTGTAACACCCCAGTCCCACATCGAAAGATAGGGGGAAAATTTGTCTGTATATAAGGAAATAAGTTACTACCAATAGTACCTTCAAGTCATGACCTTTTGGGAGCCTGTGGTGGGCTAAGATGATTTAAGAAAATACTATTGGGCTAGTAGTTTGAGGCCTTATTTTGATGGATTTGATTCGATTCGGACTTGGGATTTGACCCAAGATTTGTTCCAAACTCGGGATTTGACCCGGGTTATTTCAATAAATAAGAAAGATTAAATTCAAAATCACACTTTCACCTTATCAAAAATACTCAATCTTCATTTTAGACACCATCCTTCATTAAATTAATTCCATGTGATGCATGCATGTGTATATGAAGTAACTCTTAGTAGGGATTTTTACTATGAAAATCAAGCAAACTAATTATTTTTTTTCATTTTTTTCTCTTTTTTCATTTTTTTTTCTTGACTTGTGCAATGCCTTTTTTTCTTAGGCTAGCGAGCGTTGGACCAATGACTCCCAAACCAGTTGGTTTTAGGGTACTAGGTGTAGAGACACAACTAAGAGCTTACTTATTCGAGTAACAAATGCCAAAAAACTAGAATAATCAAACTGTTTTTATCCATCACACTTTTCAGTGTAAATATCGATACTTCCTGAGGCTTGGATACCCAGTTATTTTCGTTCAATGGACATTGAAGCAGTTACTTATTTTTGTTCTTTTTCAAACTTTTTTTCAATTTATTTCTTTTTTCCCTTTTTTTCTTGAAATTGCTCGAATTATATATAGTTTATACCCACAACTAAGAGTTGGTGTAAACTTGAAGTGAAGAGATGCATACGTACTTTATTTTACTCAAGATGGTGTTTCAAACTAAGATTTCTTACCTTATCGAAGATTCAAGTGTTCTGAATCTTTTAATCTTACTCATGAGTTTTAACTCCACGGACATTTATTAGAATAAATTCAATCCATAAAAAGTCAAACAAAATTTTTAATTTTTTCATTTTTCATTTTCAATTTCTTTTTGGTTTTTTTTTATTCAAAAAGAAGAAGAAAAAAATCTAAATCTTATAATAAAAATGCAAAACCCCTCCATACCTTAATCATGTATTGTCCTTAATTTATGCAATGAAGAAAAGAGAATAAAGCTGTGAAGGAATTGTACCTTGTATGGTGGGACATTTGTTCTACAAGAAAATATGGTGAAAAAGAAAACAAATGTACATACCTACAAATTTCATAAATCTTAAAAAGTATGTGACTGAAAGTGAATGATACAAATAATTAAGTGAGTGAGAACTTGAAATTCAGATAAGGCACACTTAGAATGGGGGTTGAATAAGTGTGGGAACAAACTATGTCCAATTTTTGAACTTTTAAACTCTTTCTCTCTTTCTCACCGTGTGGGTGCTGTAGAAGAATTTGACATAGTTTGTTCCCACACTTATTCAAAAAAGAAATTAAAATGAGGGGTTATGGACAACTCTTGGATCATGAGAATGAATCCTTGTTTCCTCACCGTGTGGGTACTGTACAACAAGTTTTTTGTTCCTACATCAAGTGCTCTTTGTGATCTTTGACTTTACTGCAAAGACATGGATTAATGTTGCTACTTTGGTTTCGATTCCTAAGGTCAGGATTGATGAGACTATAAGGACTGATTCTGAGAAAGCAGTTGATTCATTTCTGAGTAGTATTAAGGCAAAGGGAAGACAATTTGATTTCACATCATTCTGCACTTATTATCGACAACTATAGCGCTTTGAAAGCTATATAGTAATGAGTGAGATACAAAATGGACTTGGGCCCAAAGGTGGTTAAGTAAGGCTCTCTGAGTGATTAGAGGTACTTAACCTTGTGAAAATTCAAATGTGTCTGGGGTACTCTGAGTTTATGGGTAGTAGCTTCTACGCGAACTAATTGAGTTTGGCGTGAGAGCTCCCGCATTGTTTTTCTTTAAAATGAGTGATGTCTATATGTTGGCCCTAACTGGTTTGATATAGAGCTCCCGCATTGGAGGTGAACTAAGCGGTCGCACAGTTCAGCAGTTAGATGTTTACATGTTATTGGTTTAAGTTAGTTTTGGCAGATATGAGGATTACATCGTCCCCGTCATGGGCGATTGGGAGATTTTGGATCTTGGGTATCCAAATGGGTCACCCGTGAAGGGTCTGACCCAGTTGTTTTAATCAACTGACGACTTCCCAATTGACAAGGTCAATTGCTGTTCATTAATTTGAACGTTACGTGACTAAACGTGGAAAGAAAGTTGGGAAGTGGTTCAACCACTTTCGTATTAAATACCCATATTCCTCAGTCGATCCATTAACACGCAATTCATTTTTTAGTTGGCCAAATATACAGAGCGCTCCCATATATAGACCAAACCCTAAATCTTACGAACCGTGAGTTGAGTGTTCCGTTCTTGATCATAGTTCGCAAACACTGTTGGGCTTCAAGAACGTTAATTTGTAGGAGGTTTTCCACATCAGAGGTTTCACGCTACAAGAGTTAAGTCTTTGACTCTCCTATTATGTGTAAATACAATACGTATAAAATCCCTTCATATCATTATCTAAAAAAAGCATATATAGAAACAACCAACAATCAGTTCGTTTAAAAGATTTTTCCAACAAAAAGATCAAACATAAGAACCAATACAAAATAGAAAAAGAAAAAAAAAACAATAGTTGTATTTCAATAAGAATTTCTTATATAATTCACTAAGCTTGCTGCCCTAATATTAGACCAATAAGATTTACCCAAATAATTCACAATTAATTAGTTAGACGAAAAGAAGTGTCTCGCTAATATTTCCAAAACTGTTGGGTGTTCGTTTGCAACTTAAATTGTTACTTATTTTTTAACTTATAAGTCAAAAATAATAAGTTATACCAATTTTTAACTTATTTTAAAATGGCTTATAAATCATTTTAAAATAAATTAGTTTGACCAAATATAATGTCTATTTTGCCACACTTCTATTTTGCCACACTTCTTATTAATGTCTTTTTGGTAATCTTTATATTTATTTTAACTCATAAGTTATTATAAACCGAACACCTTCGTAACTTGTTTTAACTTAATTTCTGACGTACAAGTCAAATTGATGTCAAAAGCATAGTTTAATGGTGTTAATCGTGTACTCTTCAAAAAGTGGGACTTCAAAAAACCTACAAATCTCAAATAGAAAAACTGAAGTAGGAGGGACAAACACTGAAATAACAAGGTTAATTAACCCCAAGAACCCATACAAAAAAGAAAAAGAAAAAAAAAACAGTAATTGTATTTCAATAAGAATTCCTCATATAATTCACTAAGCTAGCTATGTAACACCCCCTTTCCGAAATAGAAAGAGAGGTTACTCAAAACATAACAAAACTGATGAATTTAATAGCAAGGCTCAAAGCCACAAAAGAATAATCTTAATAACTGATAAATACCACAAATCAACCATAATAAATCTCAAACTGTCTCAAACCACAATCTAAAATAATTATTACAATTCCAAGTAAACTGACACATCAAGTCTAAACAGAATAATTCTAAATCATTGGAATGAATGGAGCTCTCATCACACTTGCCCTTGATTCCCCTGATTACCTGCCGGAAGAAAAACACAGCATGAGCCAAATGCCCAGTACGGATATAGAATACAAATAATGAACCGAAATAACTAACTCAATTAATTGAAAAGAGACGAAACGAACTGAAACGAAACGAACAAATCTAACACAACGAAATAATAGGCTGAATCAAATGGCTGGGTGTTATTTCATATCGAGCTCATAATAAAACAGAAATATACCTTGCCACACAGGCAAGCCAAATAATGCCACAAAGGCAAATCAAATAATTCCACACAGGCAAGTCACACACATTGGACCACGAATCCAATGCATGTAAAATCAAAAGGCGTGTTTGGCACAAACATCACCAATCCGCAGAACAGAATAGAACAGAAACTAGGGTCGACTCATACGCCTCCCACAACAAAACACCAAATGGCCAACTCCCAACGGAGCACAAAACGGAGACGCCGTGGACTGATCACACCGCCACGGAAGGTGTCATGCCTCGGTGCCAAAAGGACATGCATGTGGTACCCCCACAGGTGGTTATAGCTCAGGTATACCCTACGGTATTCTAACAAAAATATCATGTCACAACACATGCGACACAATATCAACACAAAGGGGTTCTAACGTGTACATGTTAAATCAAACGAATCATCAACACAAGTCTCCAAAATATACTAACATGTACATCACTACGAAAATCGAAATAAATATTAAATATGATAACCGAGTTCAAAGAGTACATGTTATGATATTCTAAAGATCAAAATAAACTATCATATGAACTTCACTAAGATCAAGGTATCGAGACAATATTCGAAATCAAAACGAGAAGCAAAACGAACAAACTAAAATTAAAGAGTATCGCTGAATGAGTACGAAATCCGTACCTGGATTAAGCAATGTAATACCCAAAGTATATTCCAAAAACTCGTTTAGACTCTCTCCGTTCAATCTAAGTAATTTAATAAGATTTTATTATAATTCCAAAAATTACTAACATAATATTATTCAATTTATTATTAAGTAAATTTATAATTTTAACATTAGAATTAACTAATAGTATACAAAATTTTCAATTGAATTTAAAAATAACACAAGTTAGTTAATATAATATAAACAATAATATATATATATATATATATATATATATATATAAGCGGAGAGTCTCTAAAGCGAACCTTAAAGAGCGAACCAAAGACGAACCGTCGTCTTTGGTGTCTATGGTGACGGTTCGACCCGTCGCCAAAGACTACATGGCTATGGCGACGGATTGAACCGTCGCCATAGACACCAAAGACGACGGTTCGTCTTTGGTTCGCTCTTTAAGGTTCGCTTTAGAGACTCTCCGTATATATAAGTAGCTTGTACCCACCATCATATATATATACTACATATATTTATAATATAAAAGTTTATTAACTAACGAAAGTACAACCAATTTTTTTTCAATTGCTTAATGAAATCCTACAATCAAACCATATATATACCTATATATATAAAGCAGCCAAACCATATATATTTATATATATAAACTATCAAGACTGCCATCACTTACCCGAAAATTATTAGCAATTGAAAATGAGTTGATCTCTTGCGGCTCTTGTTCCGTTTCTCTTAGTCGCTACCCCTTTTTTTTTCTCTGATTCGTATAAGAAAGTAGGATTAGGTTTTACTTATTATTTATTTATTATTTATCTTATTAACTCTCCTAATTATAATAAAATTAATATTACCCACAATTAATTAAATTAAACCCAAATAAATTTTAAGGCCCAAATTGTACTAAATTAATTTACCCATCTCTTATTAATATTTATTAGCCCACATAAATTAAATAACTAGTTTGACCCAAAATAAATGACAAAGTTCAATTAATATGTTTTCAAACAAAATAATTTTTATTATTATTTAATATATTTTTTTTCCGGGTATTACAAGCTACCCTAATATTAAACCAATAAGATTTACCCAAATAATTGATATTTCCCATGGGTCTTGGAATTTCTGAAATGGTCCAATTAAAAACTTTAAAAAAAAATTATGTAGGTTGATTTTATTTTTTTAAAGTTTAGTGAGATAATACTTAAAACACAACGACAATGGAGTATTTATCCTTTTGACCATTTTCGGTTTAATTTATAATGGAAGACTTTTAAATGAGGCAATTCTTGTAATATCAACAACAAATATATAACATAATAAAGATTTGTATTTTATTTTCCAAGGTCAACATGCTTAATATTAATTGTTGACTTCAAATTGTTCTCAATTTTTACTAATGTGAACTCATACTACGCTATGTCTTCATGTTCATTACTCGTTGTTCTGTCGGTCATTTGGATGAGCTAAGTTACAAATTTATTTGTACACAAAGACAGGCGCGGCAATCGTGTCGTGTCAAAATTCGTGTATACACAATCATCGTGTTCGTGTCGATAGATCGATACGTGTTTAAAATGGTATTTATGGCACGAACTTGTTTATGAATCTCGTATCATGTTATCGTGTCGTGTCAAAAATTGCCGTCCTTACACAAAACGATGAGTTAAGGTATAAATATATCATTTAGTGGAGTCTACCAATATATTAAAAAAAAAGTACTCCGTCTCTTTATTTAATCAATCTTGTGGGGGTCTCCGAAGATAAATTTAAATTTTTTTTTACTCTCTTTCTTGTACTTTATTTTTTTCATAACGTGTGAAAAATATATTTTGTTCATCCTTTTGAAGATGGAAAGAGTATTAGAGTTTTAATTCTAAGAATACATTGAAACTTAGTATAAACATATCATCTTTTATAATTAAGCATTGCTTATAGAATTTTGACTTGTTATATTTGAAACCTGTGATTTTGTAGAGTAAAGAAATACGTTTTTGCCATTAGGCAAATGTAACATTTTGTTAGAGAAGGATGAATAAGTAACATTTTGACTTTCCAATAATTAAGGATAATATAATTTTATTGACATGTATAAAATTTGAATTTGCAAGGATGAATATGTTAAACAGCCAACAATCAGTTAGTTTAAAAGATTTCTCCAACAGAAATCAAGACTTCAATTAACAAATATGCATTGAAATAATATTCCAAGTTCCAGATTCCGGTAGTAATGTGAATCCAAACCACCAGACCCGGCTAACATATCGGAAAGTCATCGAGATTCCAATGCAAAAATGAAACGAAAGTCTGTCGGAATGCTCATTCCGAACCATTTTAAGATACAAAACAACCAAAAGCAGACATTTCAATTGATCGCATCGATCAACATCAAACACAACTTAGGACCAAAAAGCGACTATGCCATATATCCAGGCAGTTATCCTTAAAAACAACTATATATGCATATGAATGAGGAACATTTCGACTTGATCACTAAATAATCAGTACCATGACTAAATAGACAGAGAGCATCATTACATGTAGCAGGAATTGAAATCAAGGGCCAAGAAATCATCACTCACCCATAATTATAATTGGTTCTATGAACTCACGCCCATTAATCTTCCCTATATTTAGTTTTAAAGAGTTTAATTACCATGAATACAACTACTGAACTGAAGCAACCCAACCCAACCCTGTTCACAGAACTCAATTCACAAATAATAGAAAAAGGTTAACCCAGAAAGAAACAGTGTAGATGGGCCAAACACTGAAATAAACTCCAAAAGAAGGGTAAGGAAAAAACTAATTTCTAATCTTACTCATTAGTCCTCCTATAGATCTAAAGTAGTGTTATGGTTACAACATATGCCGGCAGAGGTTTTATATAAAGGGTTTGACTCATTTGGGCATTTTCTACGCCAAATAAAAGTTCAGGTGGCCGGTACTTGTTTGTTGGTATTCGGAAACAAAATTTTTTGGTTAACAAGAACTCTGTAACATGGAATGCCATGGTTGCTGCATATGCTCATCAAATGACAAGTCTTGGGACAAAACCTGACCATGTCATCTTTTATCTGCCTGCAATCATGGGGGTTTAGTAGATGAGGGTCTTGCTTACTTCACTTCAATGACCAAGGAGTTTGGACTACCTGCTGGTATAGAGCACCGTGTCTGCATAGTTGATCTTCATGGACGATCAGGACGCCTTTCTCAGGCTGAAGCTTTTATCGAAAAAATGCCACTACCCCCAAATGACTTTGTATGGAGGAGCTTATTGGCAGCTAGTAGAATCCACGGAAATGTGCAGTTGGGGACAAAAAGCAACTGAGCATCTTCTTGAATAAGACCCATCAGATGACTCAGCTTATGTTCTCTATTCAAATGTCTGCGCAACTACAGGGAGATGGGAGGATGTGCAGAATGTAAGGGGGGAAATGGACCTAAACAATGTAAAGAAGAAGCCCGCTTGCAGTTGGGTCAAGTAGAAAAACAAAGCGAGTTCAATTGGGATAGGAGACCAGTCTCACCCACAAACTGGGCAGATATTCAAACTGAAGTAGCTCAAGAAGAAGATTAAAGCAGTTGGTTATGTCCCTGACACAAGCTTTGCATTGCATGATACTGATGAAGAACAAAAGGAGCAGTCTTTGGAACCACAGCGAGAGACTTGCACTTGCATATGGTTTGATCAGTACCTGTTTACAAGTTTGTGAGCAGTATTGTTTGCATATGGTTTGAGCAGTACCTGTTTACAAGTTTGCATATGGTAGTGTTGTGTGAAGCTAGTGATAAGCTTTAGTGAGAGTTATGTAGTTACTTTTTGACCAATTACTGTTGGGTTATAGGCACCAGCCCCGGCTGAGATATCACCTCCACCACCGCTCCTTCTAATAACCCCTCTCAGCTCACGTACTATGTCAGAAGAAATTATCACTCACCCTTGGTTCTATGAACTCACACACAATCTTCCCTATATTAAGCGAACCTTCAAGTATAAAAATTCAGACTCCATTACTAATAGTTTGAAACATTAATAGAGTTTAATTACCATGAATCAGAGTTTAATTATTAAACATTTATCTTATCACCTAGTACATTATTAATGGAGTGTAATTGCAAATATATATATATATATATATATATATATATATATATATATATATATATATATATATACCTGCAAACCAAGCAACAAATTAAAGATATTAAACAAACAACAAATTAAAGATATGAAGAGAGAAGAAAAATTAATAATCAAGTACTGAACTGAAGCATTGCAACCCTTAGTTTGAAAGAGTTTAATTACCATGAATACAACTACTGAAGCATCGCAACCCAACCCTGTCCACAGAAATCAATTCACAAATACTAGTAACAAGACAGAGAAAAATTAAGCCAAGAATGAATCCCAAGTCAGATCAAGAAAAAAATTAATAATCAAGAATCAAGAATCAAATTGTAAAAGATATTAAACAAACAACAAATTAAAGATATGAAGAGAGAAGAAAAAAATTACGTACCAAAAATTAATAATCAAGAATCAAATTGTAAAACACAAATGACAGGCAATTGAATAAATAGGAATAGGGAAGAAAAAATTAGCTCGGGTGGTACTCGCTGCTATGAAGATGTGAGCGATCATGAAGATGATCGTCCATGCATGGCCGCGAAGTACCACACGAGCTGACTTTTTCTACCTCCCTTCAACGTCTCCTCTCCTCTCCTCATAATCTAGTAGTTCTCATCTCTCTCTCTATATTAAAAATCTTATTTGAGATGGAGTAAAATCGTATTAGGATTAAGATTATTTATATTTTGAAATAATCTTATTTAGATTTGGATTAGGATAAATAAAATTAATTACTTTCTTAATTTGTATGTTTCCTATTAAGACATCAATTAGAAAGGATGGAAGGGGTAAATTACTCTTTTCATTCCTCCGCAAAAGATTCCCATCTTGATTTTCAAAATTAATTTGTTAAATTCTAAATTCGATATCAAATAATTTGAATCTGGTTATAACAATTGTAGGTATTGTAAATTTCTTAAAAGTCAAATTACAAAATTGTTATTCAAACTTATATAAATTACATTAATTTTAAAATATAGGATTTCTCAAAATGAGTTCTAAAAATTAAAATGATACCTTTTTTTATGAATCCTACTATGTATTACCATAAATTTACGCCGAATTATAATGGTGAAGTTTATTAATACATGATATTACTACGAATTATAGAAGGTCCCCACGTATTACATATATCTCCTAAATATAATCAATCAAAAAATCAGCGTAAATATTCGCAATATATATATATATATATATATATATATATATATAATTTTCTTATTTTTATTAGGTTTTCTAAATGAAAACGTGTTTGAAACCATTATCAATTGCACTTATCCACCACAAAATAACATATTTCAAAGGGAATTATACACAGATTAAGGGTTTTATGAACTTGTCAAACAAAGGCCACATACTTTTGTATATAAAAAAGGCCTCATGTATAACACTGTAAAATAAGCAAACAGTTCGGCTTCGATTTGTACTTGCTCGACTAAATGTTCGATTCGAGCTCGATTCGAAATATAAATGATTCAAATATGAGCAAATTTTAAAGTTCGATAAATTAAATTATTCGAACTTTCTCAAATTATAATTTTCTATTAATACTCGGATTATATTCATTCGAAAAGTTCAAATTGACCGGACTCGATTCGAGATCGTGGTCGGCTCGGTAACTAAATGAGCCTCAATCAAACTTCATTTTATACTCGTTAAATTTTTGTTAATTAGAAATGGGTTTGACAAGAATAAATATTAAAGCATTTTGAGGCTTAATTTAATGTGGGACCTACACTCTGGAAATGTCGAGTCCATGCACTAATGCGTTCTCCTCCGCGAGGAGTATAACGTGGTATATTTATGTGATCAAATCCATTAAGAATTGAATGAGAAAATTGACTCCAAAGCCACCTACTTGAAATGTTGTAAATTGCAAAAGTCTCACACAAGGCATTAGAGAGAAAAATGAAGAACATATATATGGGATGTTTGCTCAATGGGAAGGGCCCCAAGGGGCACCTTACTTTTGTGGAAGGGAGAGGACATAGCCAATGCATGGTTCAAGCCCACACACGCCGCCACCGTCCGATCGGTCCGGCCGGGTTCGGTTGTGGGTCAAGAAAGGGTGATGATTACCTTATCTTGTTATAGGTTTTTGCCAGGGCCGGCCTTGAGTTTTTCAAAGCCTAAAGCGAAAAAAAAATAATTTTGGGCCCTTTGCGAATTGCTATTAAGATAGGTATAAAAAAACTAAGAACTTTCTCTGAACAAAAGAGCATAAATACGAAAGAATACCAAATATAATAACCGACTATTTCAATATTTTTAAAGCATCATTCAGATATCACATTATCACTAATTCAAAAAAGTAATCAGTTCAAAGACATAATATCATCAACAGAGGGGTGGATGATATCATCAACAGCTCCTCTTGAATAACACTTGCTTATAATGGGTAAATTATAAATAAAGAGGCATAAAATTTTATAGTTCAGGTAATGGAATGTAACCTTACTGAATTTTAAATAGTTTCACAGAGATCAATCAGGGGGTGCATATCCAAGCTATGACAAGAGTTCACTTGTTTGGTTATTCTTCAAATAGTACACATGGTAGATAGTGTAAAACTCAAAATCTTCCCAGCAAGAGTTTACCTATTTTCTTTTGTAATATATTGGCTATATTATGACCTTAGTCTTTACCTGTCAAATTTTAATACCAATAAGTAAAGTACGCATAGTCTATTAATAGAGATAATCGTAAAGTCTTCACTATCCGGATTAAGGGAAAAAAATGGGATTATACATATTTGCAAAGAAACACAAGAATGCATATGGCAGAACCAATTATTTCAGCTAATCCATCGAATATGTTAGTTTCAAAAACAAGCAAAAGTGTCCATTATTTTTAATTATTCCAAACACACAAGCTAAACAAGTACATATATAAGAGAAAGGCAGAAAGCTCAGGAGAACAAACATGGTGAATTAAAGTAATTAAAAATACTTTTTAGGAGCCATGTTGAATTAAAAATCTATAATATTCTAGCATAATAAGATAATAGCATAAACATAAACAAGTATATGTCTGGATCAAAAATCTGGAAGCTCCATCATTCTTTGTAACCTTTGACTTCGAATGAAGCTCTCTAAGATTTTAAGTAGTATATATTTTATTGTTCTGGTGCTATATATTGACGTTATTAAAAATATAAAACAGAAAAAATGTCTGTAACTTCTCTGTCTTCTCAGCCCACAGTAGGTAGTAAAAAAGAATTCAATATTCAGATTAAAAAAAAAACTAACGTAAATTCAGAAAACAGATAATGCTAGGGATCATATATACTTGAATAAGGAAAATTAATTAACGTGAAAAAAATAAATTAAAACCCAATTTCAAGGTAAAAGTTATATATATATATATATATAAAGAGAGAGAGAGAGAGAGAGAGAGAGAGAGAGAGAGAGCTCGAAGAGAATTGAAGCGGGAGATGAGGAGATCTGATCTGATCCGGATGAAGCGTATCATGAATGGCATGAACGTCACGCTCGTCGTCGGAGGGAATTGTGCAGGATCAGAAAAGATCAAAAGAATTCCTTGAGGAGAAGGGGCGAGAAGGCGAGAAGCTTGTAATCGAATGACGAAAAGCGGAAAAGGCTAGTGTATCTGTGTATGTATGTTGTACAGTGATATAAAAAAAGGGGCCCTAAAAAATTTTGGTCCTAAAGCCCGGGCACCTTGGGCTTTAGCCCAGGGCCGGTGCTGGTTTTGCCTTTAATGTTATATTAAAGATGAAAATGCACAATTAAAAAAAAAATTAAACAAATAAAGTGTCCTAAAACTATGTACCCAAAGAAGGATAAATTTTGACATACCTCAATTATCCAGCAATCACCACAGTTTATATTTGACAAAAAATAAAAATAAAAACCTAAATAGGATGTGCTCTACGTGAGTGAATGCATGAATGAGACAATTAGTATTCTAACTAACAATAAAAAAAAAACTAAGCTACTATTTTTTTTAAGATGCAAAATACCAGGAATAGCGCAACAATAATCTTTTCTTTCCGCATGTTGATCCGCTTCGATACTCCTGAAAAAAATAAAATAAAAAATAATAATAATATTAGAAATAAAAAAACTAATTCGAATAAATAAAAATTAAAGAATATAAAACTAAGTATAGTCTCCCGCAACCGCGCCGAAAACTTGATGTGCTAAAATTATGTACTGCAAGTGCACAATGTCTATTGTAAATTTGACAAGTGCATGTCGAACCACAGATACTAGATTAATTTTAATGAATCATTAATAGCTATTTTAGGCTAATTAGAATTAAAGATTGGAAATTGATTAACTAGAATATGAAAACTAATATTGAGAAAACAATCTAGGAATTCGAATCCATTAAAAAATAGACATAACAAGTAATTAATTATTTTCTATTTTTATAACTTAATTATGGTTTTGATCTTCCTTCCCTTTAATTTAGTAATTTTATAATTAACGTGGGCAAGCATAGACTATGAAAATTTAAGAATTAACTATAACTCATCAAAACTTATTTGAGCAAGCACGGATCATGAAAAACTCATATCTTAACAATAATATATAAAAACCTCGTAATTAATTTAAAATCACATAAGAATTATAAAACGAATGTATTTCAATAACAAAACATGAAGGCGAAATTAATTAAACATAAAAGTATAAATAATAGAATATATGAAAAATATTATCATGAATAATTATTTAATTTCATCTTCATCCTAGATATAAAAAAAATTAACTACACATTAAAATAAATAAACTAACTAAAATAAAGAAGAGAAAAAGAATAAAAATAAATAAGAAAACTCCTTTTAATTAACGATCATCCAACGAACATACAATGAAGACATAATTTAATATACTCCTACCCCTAACCTAAACTAATACAATACTTCATATCCCTTCTCTCTAAAACAAGAGACATATTTATAAGAAAAATAAACTTGTTCCATAATTTAGATTCATTGAACTTAGACATTTTGGTTCCTTTTTATTCTTTTCTTTCCTTCTTGATTTCAATTTCTATATGGTAATCCTCTAAGAGTACTTTTCTATATTTAAAAGTTGGATATAATTCCTTTATTTGCTCCCCAAGAAAAATAAAGGTTGTTTCCTATAAAATAAAATAAAATGTATTAGTTAAATAAAAATATCAAATAATAAATATGAGAATATTAAAATGTATTAATTATGTGTGTATCAAATACTCCCAAACCTAACTTTTGCTTGTCTCGAGTAAAATAAAAATAAAACAAAAATTATACTATCCCGTTTTCGTAGAAAACACGAGCCTTTAAACCCCAAGGTTACTACAAGTAGACGAGTTGTGTCTCGTGAGGATTTGCAGTGAATATACCCAAAAAAATCAAAACAAAATCTTTTTGAGTTCAACAAGTTATGAAATTGAAAGAAAACTAACTTCTAAATATCTATGGGCATTATAAATAACAAAGATTAAATTCAAAATCACACTTTCACCTTATCAAAAATACTCAATCTTCATTTTAGACACCATCCTTCATTAAATTAATTTCATGTGATGCATGCATGTGTATATGAAGTAACTCTTAGTAGGGATTTTACCATGAAAATCAAGCGAACTAATTATTTTTTTTTCATTTTTTTTCTCTTTTTTCATTTTTTTTCTTGACTTGTGCAATGTCTTTTTTTCTTAGGCTAGCGAGCGTTGGACCAATGACTCCCAAACCAGTTGGTTTTAGGGTACTAGGTGTAAAGACACAACTAAGAGCTTACTTATTCGAGTAACAAATGCCACAAAACTAGAATAGTCAAATTGTTTTTATCCATCACACTTTTCAGTGTAAAAATCGATACTTCCTGAGGCTTGGATACCCAGTTATTTTCATTCAATGGACATTGATGCAGTTACTTATTTTTGTTCTTTTTCAAACTTTTTTTCAATGTCTTTCTTTTTTTCTTGAAATTGGTCGAATTATAGTTTATACCCACAACTAAGAGTTAGTGTGAACGTGAAGTGAAGAGATGCATACGTACTTTATTTTACTCAAGATGGTGTTTCAAACTAAGATTTCTTATCTTATCGAAGATTCAAGTGTTCTGAATCTTTTAATCTTACTCATGAGTTTTAACTCCACGGACATTTATTAGAATAAATTCAATCCATAAAAAGTCAAACAAAATTTTTAATTTTTCAATTTCCTTTTGGTTTTTTTTTATTCAAAAAGAAGAAAAAAGAAGAAAAAAAATCTAAATCTTATAATAAAAATGCAAAACCTCTCCATACCTTAATCATGTATTGTCCTCAATGTATGCAAATGAAGAAAATGAAGAAAAGAGAATAAAGATGTGAAGGAATTGTACCTTGTATGGTGGGACGTTTGTTCTACAAGAAAATGTGGTGAAAAAGAAAATAAATGTACATACCTACAAATTTTATAATCTTAAAAAGTATGTGACTGAAAGTGAATGATACAAATAATTAAGTGAGTGAGAACTTGAAATTCAGATAAGACACACTTAGAATAGGGGTTGAATAAGTGTGGGAACAAACTATGTCCAATTTTTGAACTTTTAAACTCTTTCTCTCTTTCTCACCGTGTGGGTGCTGTAGAAGAATTGGACATAGTTTGTTCCCACACTTATTTAAAAAAGAGTTTAAAATGAGGGGTTATGGACAACTCTTGGATCATGAGAATGAATCCATGTTTCCTCACCGTGTGGGTGCTGTAGAACAAGTTTTTTGTTCCTACATCAAGAGCTCTTTGTGATCTTTGACATTACTGCAAAGACATGGATTAATGTTGCTACTTTGGTTTCGATTCCTAAGGTCAGGATTGATGAGACTATAAGGATTGATTCTGGGAAAGCAGTTGATTCATTTCTGAGTAGTATTAAGGCAAAGGGAAGACAATTTGATTTCACCTCATTCTGCACTTATTATCGACAACTATAGCGCTTTGAAAGCTATATAGTAATGAGTGAGATACGAAATGAACTTGGGCCCAAAGGTGGTTAAGTAAGGCTCTCTGAGTGATTAGAGGTACTTAACCTTGTGAAAATTCAAATGTGTCTACATTACTCTGAGTTTATGGGTAGTAGCTTCTACGCGAACTAAATGAGTTTGGCGTGAGAGCTCCCGCATTGTTTTCTTTAAAAGGATTGATGTCTATATGTTGGCCCTAACTGGTTTGATATAGAGCTCCCGCATTGTAGGTGAACTAAGCGGTCGCACGGTTCAGCAGTCAAATGTTTACATGTTATTGGTTTAAGTTAGTTTTGGCAGATATGAGGATTACATCATCCCCGTCATGAGCGATTGGGATATGTGGGATCTTGGGTATCCAAATGGGTCACCCGTGAAGGGTCCAACCCAGTTGTTTTAATCAACTGACGACTTCCCAATTGACAAGGTCAATTGTTGTTCATTAATTTGAACGTTACGTGACTAAACGTGGAGAGAAAGTTGGAAAGTGGTTCAACCACTTTCGTATTAAATACCCATATTCCTCAGTCGATCCATTAACACGCAATTCATTTTTCAGTTTGCCAAATATACAAAGCGCTCCCATATATAGACCAAACCCTAATTGTTACGAAACGTGAGTTGAGTGTTCCGTTCTTGATAGTAGTTCGAAAACACTGTTGGGCTTCAAGAACATTGATTTGCAGGAGGTTTTCCGCATAAGAGGTTTCACTCTACAAGAGATAAGCCTTTGACTCTCCTATTATGTGTAAATATTTGAAATAACATACAAATAAAATTTCTTCTTATCACTATCTAAAAAAAGCATATATAGAAACAACCAACAATCAGTTCGTTTAAAAGATTTCTCCAACAAAAAAGATCAAACATAAGAAATTAAAGGAGACATCACGCAATCAACTGAAAAATGTTCTACGTATTGTAATGGTGTTGATCATGTACTATTCAAAAAGAGGGACTTCAAAAAAAATACAAATCTCAAAGAGAAAAACTGAAGTAGGTGGGCGAAACACTGAAATTACAAGGTTAATTAACCACAAGAGCCCATACAAAAAAAAAAGAGAAAAACAAATTTCTCTCTCTTATAGTGAAGTAAGCAAGAGCCTAGGTTGGTATTCGGAAACAAATTTTTTTGGTTAACAAGTACTCTGTAACATGGAATGCCATGGTTGCTGCATATGCTCGTCAAATGACAAGTCTTGGGTCAAAACCTGACCATGTCACAATTGTCTCTCTCTCTCTTGTATCTGCCTGCAGTCATGGGGGTTTAGTAGATGAGGGTCTTGCTTACTTCACTTCAATGACCAAGGAGTTTGGAGTACCTGCAAGATTTAGGAGGGTGTATTCAATTAAGATTTTTAAAGACATTAAAAGTTTGGTTGTATTCAATCAAGACAAGGTTTAATGCCACCACTCAAGTTTCATGAATACATCTAATTTATAAATTGACCAAATAGATTAAAGTGACAATTATTCATTAACCAATAAAATACATGTATGCATCTGATTACTGACATTTGATTAAAACTTTTTCACATTCTGATGTATATTTATAGAGGATGAAATTTCCCATTTCTGCAAAAGTTAGAAAATTGTTGGTAAAGTGACTTCTTAAGTTAAATAACTTTAGAAAATTATAAATTACGTCTGAATATGATTTTAAGTTGAATTTTGGGGAGTCCTATTTCCGGTATTTTTTGGGAATTTTCTGAAATACAGAAGATGTAACATTGATTTTCTAGGGACAATAACTTTGGAAAAATATACATGAATTAGTACTAATAGTGTTTAGTTTTTCTAGGGAATCAAGAGTGAAGTTTTTCTGAAAAAGAGCAGAAGCTGAATTATCATTCACTGGACTTTGTATTTCGACTTCATCACTAAATGAGTACCATGACTAAAAAGACAGAAACATTATGAAATTAACAATTAACATCATTACATGAACACTCATCAGCAGGAATTGAAATCAAGGGTCAAAATAGAATGGGAAGGTTGAACAAACAGACTACAAACTCCTGCTGCCTCCCAGCATAACAAACAGTTGTAGCAGCCCGTCTCTTAAAACTACTAGCTACTTTAGAATTCTTCTCACAGAGACTTGCAAATGCACAATTTCAGAATTTCAGTACTTAACTGCAAGTTTCTGTTATAGAATTCCCAGAGAAGAGTAAACATTAATCATAGCTACTTGGTTTTTTACATGACATGAGCAAAAATACATATCGCTATATATTCTGCATATTAGGCCTTTAAACTTTTTGATACGGATAGTATAAATGTTTGCATACAAAAAATTAGTTCTAGCAGTGTTTAGCTTTTCTAAATCAATACTGAAGTTTTTCTAAATCAATCAATGAATCAATCATGAAAAAGAGCAGAAACTTAATTATCATTCACTGGACTTGGGGATGGCGGCTGCAGGCTCTGGTTCTGGTTCAGCTTCTCTTTGTTGGGCCTCGAACAGTTACGCCTGACTTCACCTCGGGCTCCCCCGGTGAGCGAGGACAGCTTGACCATAGCACGGGCAAAATCCCTTCTAAAGGCAAAGGCATCTGACGCATACTCCCTTACAACTTCGGCTGTCCTATCATCAAACATGAGCTGATTGTCTGCGTAGAGTAATCCTCTTCCTTTTACCAAATTCCGATAGTAATGTGAATCCAAACCACCAGCCCCGGCTGAGATATCACCACCACCACCGCTCCTTCTACTAACCTGGCATCGCCCTCTCAGCTCGCGTACTATGTCAGAAGAAATTGTTGGGTCCGGCTGTCCCGTGCCCAAGAAATTATCACTCACCCTTGGTTCTATGAACGCACACCCAATCTTCCCTATATTATGCGAACCTTCAAGTATAAAAATACAAACTCCATTACTAATAGTTTGAAACATTAATAGAGTGCAATCTATCTTATCTTATACATTATTAATGGAGTGTAATTGCAAATATATATACCTAGAAGTGCAACAGTTTCCCTGACAGTGAATCCCCTGAGCCCAAACAAACGAAGTGTCTCGCTGATATTTCCATTGGGTCTTGGAATTTCTGCCATGGCCTCGTCAAAGAAAGATCCTATGCTGTCTCGTCGCCCAGTAAGAACCGGATAAAATGGACCACTGGTCTGTAATCACCACCAAAAAATGAATACAATGTACTATAGGATTTGTACGTTGAAGCAAACGAAATCAGTACGAGAGAGAGAGAGAGAGAGAGTATATCAGTTGAAACAGAGTCCAAACCTGAGCAATGCCATCTCTAGTTGCAAGAACAATGATGTCCGCACATGACACTACTCCCGGACACGCCCTTTCCAGCTCCTGTTTGATGCTTTCTACATAGTCAAATCCTTTAAGAGTCTGGTTAGGAATGGCCTGACGTTCAACGGTGCTATCATTTCCGTTGGCAGCCAATAGAACTGAAGCATCACATCCCTGTCCACAAAAATCAATTCACTGAGGACAGTTAACCAGATGAAAAAACAAATACTCGTAACAAGACAGAGAAAAAGGAAAAAACATAAAAGCCAAAAATGAATCCAAATCGCCCTCAACAACAATCTAAAAGAAGAGTCATCCAAATTATAAGAATATTTAACAAAATACCAAGAAAACGGACAATAGAATAGTATTCATTGAATTAAGATGCCACGGACAAAGTTGATTATATCAACACTGCTACATAAAGAAACATTTCAAAAGTATTAAGAAGTTTACCATCAAAAAAACAAAGAAAATCAAAAACTAAAATCCCAAGTCAATATAAAACAACAAAAATAGGAAGAGAGAAGAAAATTACAGTAGTTGCTCTCAATCAGACCACCCAAGGAAAAAGGCAAAAATAATCAAGAATCAAATTGTAAAACATAAGGACAGGCAATTGAATAATACACAAATAACAGTCAATCCAAATATGATAATCAAACAAACACCCCTTTTAAGAACAACATTGCTACTTGCAATTAAGGGTTTTAAACGGAAGAAACAACCTTACTGTAAGAACCCATTTCAAATACGAGTGAGCTAATTGAATAGTAATAGTGAATCAAGAACAAATTGAATAGTAGCAAAATGTGATAATCCAACAAAAACCCCATTGAAGAACAACATTGGTAATCGAAATTAAGGGTTTTAAACAATAGAAACAGTTAGGCATTACAATAGTGGATCAAGAAATTAGAAGAATTAATACACAGACAGATATTGAAGGGTAAGAAAATGGGTTTTTAGGAACTCCACAGTTTCTGGCAATTGAATAATACCGAAATAACAAGTCGAGACAAATATACAAAAACCCCATTGAAGAACAACATTGGTACTTGAAATTAGGGGTTTTAAGCAGAAGAAACAACATTACCATAAGAACACATTTCAAGAAAGACTAAGCAAACTGAATAGTGTTAGTAAATCAAGAATTTAGAGAAATTAACATAAAGATCTTGAAGGGTAAGAAAAAGGGGATTTAGAAAACCTGTATAAAGCAGTCATGAAACATAAGACGCAATAACTGAGCAGAAGCTCGCGTCTCTTCTGCCATAACACGATTGACGGATGCCCACACTATCATCTCTGCCTCCGGGCACTCTTCTCTGTAGAAATCAAATCTGAGGGTCTCCTCATTGCTTTGTTGCAGAAATAACCCATCAGAGTCGCCGAACAGCTCGTACGGTACTTCACCGGAATTCAACCTCCAAATTGACAACAAAGTTGTCAACCCGATGAAGCAAATCGTCGCCATTATCACCGGAATCATCTTATGCGTGATTACTCCACGACTCGGCATCATCGCAAGAAGACGAAGAACAGTGGAGGAAAGAATGGGATTAGGCGGGAAGAAAAGAGAAAGGCCAGGGGGTATATATAGGCGGTAACTAAATTCCACCGACTAAAGTTACTTTGATCCGTTTTTTCCTTTTAAACCTTTCTTAATTTCATTTTCAAAATTAAAACTTTTGAGTTTTTTTTTTAATTTACTCTTAAATTCATGAGTCGCAGTGATAATTGATAAAAATATGACGACTTGTTTAAATTAATAAAAATATATAAATAATTGATTGATGTGTGTACTCATATATTCAAATTAAAAGTATACATAACCTAAATTAATGTACCAAACTACTAATTTATTTTTAATCAGTTACTTAAGTTAATTAGTTAAGTGTCTGGTACGGGTTGTTTTTCAAATAAAATTAATTTTAAATTTTAATTTATTTTATATAGTGATTATAAATTTTATTTTTTGAATTTTAAATTAACTTACTACTATTTATTTTGCTTCACAATAAATGATTACATATCACATACAATTATCAAATACTCATAATTAAATGTTATTAATGTGATTTTTTTGTTATTTTTAATTTAATATATTAAGTTTTTATATAGTTTTAAAAATTAGTATTTAGTTTTTATAATCAATTCTTTGTATTTATATATGCATTTTTAATTATAGTTCAAAGTTGAATAGAAACTTAAAAGCCTATTTGTTTAGTCATACTCTATTGTATAATTAATTAACTAAATAAATTTTATAAAAAATAAAATTGTTATAAAATAATAAGTTACGACCATGATTTTAGTTTTAAAAGGTAATTTAGTTTTAGTTAGTAATATATAAGTCATGAATTTTTTAACATTAATTAATTAAATTTTAGTCGTTAATATATTTTATAATATACATTATAATTTTTTTATATTAGGTATTACTTACTTATAATATTTTTTTTCTCAAATTGTAATTTTCTATTAATACTCAAATCATATTCGTTCGAAAAGTTCACATTGCTTGGGTTCGATTCGAGATCGTGCTCGACTCGATACCTAAACGAGCTTCAATCAAACCTTATTTATTTGAGAATATTTCGTAGGTTTGATTTCACAACAACACAATCAACTGTTATCTGAGAATATTTCGTAGGTTTGATTTCACAACAACACAATCAACTGTTAGCACGATTTTGGCATGCTGTTTTGATGATTTCGTCATGTGTACAAAATTCGGCATCTATTATTTCTGGGTGTGCTCGGAATGATCAACTTTTGGAAACCTTGAAAATTTTCAATCAAATAAGAAGATTGAGTGGGGATCTGGATTGGATTGCTTTTGTGGGTGTTCTAAGGGCTTACACAGACGTAGCAGATTTGGAACATAATCGAAAATTACGACAGCGGCATCAATGGCCATGCATTAACATATGATGTCCCAACAGCTTTAGTACATATCCTGCCATTATCGACGGCGATTGTAAGACCCCGAATTTTATGAAATAAAAGTATTCAATTTTTCTTATAATTACTATTCAGTAAATGGTTAAATTGATAAAAGTTTAAAGTTATAGGTGAAATATGAATTTTTTTTCAAAATAAGCAAGTGGTTATAAAATAATCATTGTTGTCGGGGAATATTCGTTTGGTCGTGGAATATTCTTTCTGTCGGAGAATATTCGTACGACGGCGCAGCTATTTGTGGGCCCCATAACGAATAACTGTCGGGTGAAGAAAAACGACAAATTTGAGTTTTTACAAATAACGGCGTAGTTGTTATCGTTAACACTGTTGGAATACCCGGTGGTTAAAATACAGTAATACGCGTTATTGCACAGTAGCACATGGTATTGCATAGTATTTTTGAAATTATTGATTCTTACGTAAGAAGGCACTACTCAATAATTGTTACAGTAATTACTGTTCAATATTTTATTTTATTGATTCAATAATTGCTACGTTGAAATTTTATATTATTGTTGTTCAATAATTGTTGCTGCACAGTATTTTCCATTATCAGATCAATAATTCATATTATTTGAATAGTATTATTAGATAGCATTATTGGCAATGTCTAGAAAGTTCTGTCTAAGGAGAGGTTTGGTCATCTAATTGCGCGCTAGTAAGGAGAAATCCTTATTGGAAAGCCCCCTCTTTCCTGGGAACGGCCTGATTGTCATAAATGTGATTCTGTAATATTATTTGTGAATAATTAATTATTGATTTATATGATAAGAAAATATTTATTTTATGTGGATATAAATGAGGGATATATTTTTGTGGTTAAAATGAAGGAGTTAATGTTGAGGTTTTTATCAGTATTTTTGTCGGAATGGAGGTATTAAAAATTAGGGTTTTTGAGATATTTTGCGGGGGTTATAATTTTTAATCCGACCGTTGGATCGTGGTAATTTTTTTATATGTTATACATATATAAGTTGAGTATATGTCCACAAGGTTTGAACCGTTAAAAATGAACGTATGATTTGTTATGAATTTTACGAGATGACTGGTTCAGAAATTGTTGAATTTTCGGAGTTTATCATTTTGGTAGAAAATTCTAGAATTGGTGGGCCCCACTTGTGGTTGGTGAAGAAATGTGCTGAATTATATTTCAAATGTGGTGGGTGGGAATAGTAGCAGGTAAAGCCATCAGGTTGCAGGTCAAACCTACCAAAATTTTCCTATAAATAGAGAGCTAAGTTAGAATTGAAAATCACACCAGAAACATAAGCTTTCTCTCTTTCTCTCTCTATATTATGAAGCATATTTTGTGAGTATTTAGATACTTTGGAAGTTGCTATTCAGTGTAAGTTTCCTTCGGCTTTGTATTCCAGTCAGAAATACTGCTCTTTTGAGGTAAGGGATTGTAAGGGATAGTAAGAGATTTTAAGGGTTGTTATGATTTTCAGTTTCGTAATTTTTCTGATCTTCAAAAATTCTGGAAAAATTTGAAATGATATTTTGATGAGTTTTCTTGATTGTGTCCAAAAATGGTGATTTTTGGATGTATAGATTGAGAGTAATGAATTTTATGAGAAAAGACTATTTTAAAAGTAACCGCTTATAATTCCTTGTGGTTAACTCCAAAATTGATGAAATTTTTATTGGGAGTACATGTATATGATAGAAGTATACTCTGTAAATTTCAGAATTTTTAGACAAAAGTATAATTTTTGATAAATGTCTAAATATTCGGCTATTTTGGCCATATGAAAAATAGTAAATGACTTTTAAAAATTCTAAGAAAAATATATGTTCACTATGGGACTATATTATGCTAAATCCCAGAAAAGAAATATTTTTGGAACTGATTTGGTATTTTTCATGAAAATGGTCTAGTTATGAGTAAATGAATTAAATATGTTTTGTGAAGAAAGAAAATTGGAAAATAGGATTTTATGGCTTGAGAATCCTATATGAGGTATATGCAGATTTTTGATGAGGGTTTTGATTATTGGTGATAAAATCTTATGAGTTTGGTATTTTAGAATGATTAAATGCATTATTTAGTAAAGTGTAAACAATTTAAAATAAATTGTTTATAAGCTTAAGAAATATTATTCTTTCAATATCATTATACCGAAATATTGGTATGAATTTTATTGTAGAATTTCTATCTTTTGTGTCGGGGTTACTATTCATGAGTTACGAATATTACTCTTGAGATTAAAACTATATGTTGATCATATTATTTTTATCATCATATATAACATTTTTATAACCCTGATGTTGAAATTCTCTTTCACTGGAGTGTAAAGATGGATAGATTATTGGTATGATCATGACTAGGGTTCTCTTTGGCCTGTAGTGCAAAGTTGAATTGTGACTGGTATGATCATGACCATTGAATTTATAAGTGAATATCTTTAGCTTAAGTGCAAAGGTGAATTGATCAACATGGTTATAATTATTGTTTATATAAATTCTGAAATGATTATATATTTCTTTGAGATATGAATATATTTGGCCTGTAGTGCAAATATGAATTGTTGATGAATATCTTTGGCATGTAGTGCAAAGATGGCCTGTTGATGAATATCTTTGGCCTGTAGTGCAAAGATGAACTGTTGTTGAATATCTTTGGCCTGTAGTGCAAAGATGAACTGTTGTTGAATATCTTTGGCCGTAGTGCAAAGATGGTTTGTTGATGAATATCTTTGGCCCGTAGTGCAAAGATGAATTTGTTAGTATGATTATAAACAGGAATTGTGATTTGGTATAACCATGATCTTTGATGTTTCAGGTAAAGACAGGTGATGAAAATATTCTTCGTCCTGGGTGCGAAGAAAAATTTATAGTCACAATTATGATTATGAGTTATTCATATGATTGTGGAAAGGAACTGTTGAGTGATGTTACATGGATAAAATATTGTTGGTGGATTTTTAACATGGAGAAGATAATAGACTTTATAGTCTATTTGACTCTTCTAATGGATTGCTCGTTCCGCTGCAACTATGGTTGAAATTTTTATCATTTACCATATGTTCTAAATCTCTGATTTATTGTTGATGAAGGCTATTGATAATTGAATTATCTTTAGTCATGATATTCTTTACTGAGCTAGTTGTGCTCACCCTTTTGCTTCACAATTCCTTTCAGGTAATAAGAGTGTAGCTGGGTCGAGCGAGGGTAACGGGGAAATAGAACAGTGGTCTCTAGCTGTGGATGTTCTCCCGAAGCAGTATAGAAAAGTTCATTTAGTAGTTATATTTGGTGAATCCAATAGGGTAAGGTGTACCCAACGTTGGAAGGGTGGTTTGCCACTATCATACAAGATGTCTAACGACATACAACCTCGTGTCATCATAAGACATGGATGTGCTCATCCACTTGCTGAGTATATATACGAGCACTACCTATATAATCTTGGTGTTTGTTTAAAGTATAATTTTCAATTAGAGACAGTAGAGATAATGATATGTCAAGAGAAGACTCACCATTGGGAAGAATATGATAGTAATCTTCTCGTTTTTCTTTGGGGTCTATTGGGTCAACCAAGGATAATTCTGTGGCCATATGATATCTATCATAACCTAGACGCGTGGCCTCCCATGTACGAAGGTTTCCTTGAGCACTTCCCAAAGATTCTAGTTTCTAAAACAGTTTTTGACTATACCTTTATGTAAGGTGTCATTGTGAGGTGATGTCCACGGTTGGAACATGAGTCACATTTGGTATATATTTGTATCCAAACTCACATCATATGTGTTGTTGTATTTTGCACGACAATTGTTGTAATAAAGTTATAGTTGTTTTCTGTACCATGTATTTGGCGACTCAGAATAGGTTGGATGGAATGGATCTATTTTGGGGTCGTTACAGCGATGACAACAACAAAATGAAGTTCAGGTTCGGACCTCTGGTATGGAGAACAAAACAACTTGAGTTAATGATTTACAAAACTGGATGGACGACTATTACCTTCAAACTTGTTCTGCTGCAGCCGGTGAACAACTGAGAGGGTCATACAGAGTTGTAATGGAGATTTGGCTTCATATGTTACTGATATATTTGTCACAACAATATTCAGGGTATGATTCTGTTGTAACTGCTGAAGAACTCAGACATATTTTTTCGCAGTTTGGCGCGATGGTTTTTGTGAAAATACTAGCTGGGAAAGGATGTGGTTTTGTACAAATTTCCAACAGATTCAGTACGAAGGATTCGATTGAACAATTGAATGGGACTATTATTGGTTGGTAGACTATTTGTCTATTTTGAGGTTGGAGCCTTGAAATCACGTGCAGTCACTTCATTCTTCCTATTACGAAGCAAGTCAGGGAACATTGAAGATGGAGGAGGCTAAATTGACTAAGGCCAAATGTCCAAGCCTAATATAAGTTTCGACGGTTCGAGACGTTCGCTCATGGTAGTTCGGGTAACAACATCCCACTTCGATAATAGCAGTTTGCTTCAGACGACTATATCACATCAGCTTCATCATGTTTTCAACTATCTACATTTGGTGTTATAAGGTTGGACAAAATGCCTCCCACTGGGATCGGGACGACAATTTTTGCGATATAAGGTTGGATGGCGTTATAAGGTAGGATCCTTCAGGAAGGCTTAGTTCTCCCAAAAGGAAACCCAACGAGTTGGGGAGGCAATTTTGGCGGTATAAGGTTGGATGAAGTTATAAGGTCAGATCTTTCGGGAAGGCTTAGTTCTCCCAAAAGGAAGCCTCCCTCTAGGATCGGGACGAAAATTTTGGTGATATAAGGTCGGATTAAAGCCTCGCAATGGGTTGGAAAGACAGTTTTGACTTTATAAGGTCGGATGGTGTTATAAGGTCGGACAATGGCCTCCCAACGGGTTGGGAATGCAATTTTGACATTATAATGTCGGATGGTATTATAAGGTCGGACAATAGCCTCCCAACGGGTTGAGAAGACAATTTTGGCTGTATAAGGTCGGATGACATTATAAGGTCGAACACTTTATATTCAGTTCCTAGAAACGAATATTTTTTTGAGTTCGGTGTTATGTTCAGTTCCTGGAAATGAACATTGTTTATGGAGTTCAGTGGTATATTCAGTTCCTGAGAATGAATATTTTTTAATGGTGTTCGGTGGTATATTATGTTCCTTAGAACGAATATTTTTTGTGATCGATGGTATATTTAGTTCTTGGGAACGAATATTTTTTAATGGTGTTCGATGGTATATTCAATTCCTGTGAATGAATATTTTTTAATGGTGTTCGGTGGTATATTCAATTCTTGGGAACGAATATTTTTTGTGTTTGGTGGTATATTCAGTTCTTGGGAACGAATATTTTCATTATTTCTTATATTTAGTTCTTCAGAATGAGTATTTTCATAATTTGTTAAATTCAGTTTTTTGGAAACTCTATTTGATACCTCTCACAAGGGTCAGGAAGACGGGATAAGGTTGGCTCGGTTGTGATAAGGTTGGTTCTCTATATCTTCGGTTGTGATAAGGTTGGTTCTTTATATCTTCGGTTATGATAAGATTGTTTCTCTATATCTTCGATTGTAATAAGGTTGGTTCTTTATATCTTCGGTTGTGATAAGATTTGTGACGCCCCCAAAATAGGTATACAACACTCATTCTGAGTCGCCAAATGCATGGTACAGAAACAAATACAACTTCATTACTACAATTGTCATGCAAAATACGACAACACATAAACTGTGAGTTTAAATACAAATATTGTCTAATAGACAGTATTAAAACTCAAAATGAGTCCTTATTAAAATTATTGATACATTATTTTACAAAAATAGTGAGGACTGCTAAAACAACTTTCTAAAATTATCACTCCATACCCCGGCTAGTTCCTGCTATATTCTCTCCTCCTAAGAAGAAAAATAGAACAAAAAGAAAAAGGGTGAGCTCAACTAGCCCAGTAAAGAATATTATGACTAAGATAATATACAACAAATTATCATTAATCTTCAGCAGAAAAAAATTTGATAGAATATAATAGACAACAAGTTTTAGATCAACAACTGCAGCGGAAACAACAATCCATTAGAAGAGTCAAGTAGAGAATGAATTCTACTATCTTCTAAGATTTAAAATTCCATCATCAATATTTTATCCATGTAACATCAATCAATATACATCTTGAATCAAATAGTCATCTTTGCACTACAGGCCAAAGATATTCATTTGTATCACCAGTTGGTCATGTTCATCTCAACACCTGTTCATCTTTGCACTACGGACCAAAGATATTCATCAGTTAATCATTCATCTTTGCACTACAGGCCAAAGATATTCAGTAATACCATCATTTAGGATTGAGGATGATGAAAAATATCTTAAAGAAAACAAATCCAGTGAGACAAAAAGGACAAATATTAGGGATTCGTACTACAATTTATTCAAGTTCAAAAATACTCCATAATAATTAATTGTGGAGCAGAATTCAAAAATAAAAATCAAAATATGGATACAATCAAGGTAGTAACCCTACTAGACATCTTGGACAAAGAAGAGAAAATTTTATTTTTTTGTGAATAGTGCAGTATTCGTGAATAGTGTCATATACGTGAATAGTAACCCCGACACAAAAAGGTAGAAATTCTACAATAAAATTTATATTAATATTTTGGCATAATGATATTGAAGAAGATAATATCATTTACGAAGAAAATAACACCCCTTACCTCAAAAGAACAGTACTTCTGATCGGAATATCTGATGTAAAGCCGAAGGAAACTTATACTAAATAAAAACTCTCAAAGTATTTAAATACTCACAAAATACGCTCGATAATATAGAGAGAGAAAAAAAAACTTATTTTTGGTGTGATTTTTAATTCTAACATAAGCACCTATTTATAGGAAAATGCTTAGAACGCCAAAGGAGACTAAATTAATAAAATATTATTAATTTTATTTTTCTTCTACTCATGCCTACTTTGAAAACTTATCAGCCCTTCACCTTTGAACAAAATTTCCAGCACATGTTTTCACAAAAAACAAAAGTGGGTCCCACCCATAATTTTAATAAAAATATTTAATTTTTGAAACTTCAATAATTCATAATAAATAACTCTTTTATCAAAAAAATATAAATTTTATGTCCATTCCATATGAAATTAAATTATCTACAACTTTGTAACTTTAAGTTTTTTTAAATTCTAAACAGAAAATGCCCGAAATCCACATACGGACGATTTTTAATACCTTCAATCTGACAAAATACTGATAAAACACCTCAGCATTAATTTTTTCATTTATATCCACAAAAATAAATATATTCATCATTTGTATCTACATAAAACAATATTTCTTTATCATATATATCAATAATTAATTATTCACAAATAATATTACAGAATCACAATAATGACAATCAGGTCGTTCCCAGGAAAGAGGGGGCTTTTCGATAAAGATTTCTCCTTACTGGTGCGCAATTAGGTGACCAAACCTCTCCTTAGAGAGAACTTCCTTAGACATTGCTAATAATATTATCAAATAATATTATTCAAATAATATGAATTATTGATCTGATAATGGAGATACTGTGTAGTGACAATTATTGAAACAACAATAATATACAATATCAGCGTAGCAATTATTGAATCAATAAAATTAAATATTGAACAGTAATTACTGTAACAATTATTGAGTGGTGACTTCTTACGTAAGGATCAATAATTCAGTAATACTGTGCAATACTGTGTGCTACTGTGTAACCATGCGTATTACTGTATTTTAACCACCGGATATTCTAACAGTGTTAACGGTAACTACTACGCCATTATTTGTAAAAACTCAAATTTGTCGTTTTCTTCATCCGACCATTTTTCGTTATGGGGCCCACAAATGACTGCGCCATCGTACGAATATTCCCCGACAGTAAGAATATTTCACGACTAAACGAATATTCTCCGACAAAAATGAATATTTTATAACCACTTGTTTATTTTATAAAATTTGCACATTTCACCCATAACCAAAGCATTATATCAAATTAACACCTTTTTATTCAAAACAATAATTAGAGAAAATTCGATTTTATTTATGAATAAGTTGGGGTCTTACAAGATTGGTTCTTTATATCTTCGGTTGTGGTAAGGTTGGTTCTTTATATCTTCGGTTGTGATAAGGTTGGTTCTTTATATCTTCTGTTGTGACAAGGTTGGTTCTCTCAGACGCCCCCCAAAATAGGTCTACACAACCCATTCTGAATACATACTACAGAATTCAAATACAAAATTTTCTATTTACAACTATTAAATTGTCGTGCAAAATACGATAACACACATATACTGTGAGTGTAAGACCCCAACTTATTAATGAATAAAATCAAATTTTCTCTAATTATTATTGTAAATAATAAGGTGTTAATTTGATATAATATTTTGGTTATGGGTGAAATGTGTAAATTTTACAAAATAAATAAGTGGTTATAAAATATTCATTTTGTCGGGGAATATTCGTTTGGTCGTGGAATATTCTTTCTGTCGGAGAATATTCGTACGACGGCGCAGCTATTTGTGGGTCCCATAACGAAAAACGGTTGGATGAAGATAACGACAAAAATTGAGTTTTTATAAATAACGGCGTAGTTGTTACCGTTAACACTGTTGGAATACCCGGTGATTAAAATACAGTAATACGCGTGGTTGCACAGTAGCACACGGATTACACAGTATTTTTGAATTATTGATTCTTACGAAGGAAGGCACTACTCAATAATTGTTACAGTAGTTACTGTTCAATATTTTATTTTATTGATTCAATAATTGCTGCATTGATATTTTATATTATTGTTGTTTCAATAATTATCACTACACAGTATTTCTCATTATCAAATCAATAATTCATATTATTTGAATAATATTATTAGATAGCATTATTGACAATCTCTAGAAAGTTCTGTCTAAGGAGAGGTTTGGTCACCTAATTGCGCGCCAGTAAGGAGAAATCCTTATTGGAAAGCCCCCTCTTTCCTGGGAACGGCCTGGTTGTCATAAATGTGATTCTGTAATATTAATTGTGAATAATTAATTATTGATTCATATGATAAGGAAATATTTATTTTACGTAAATATAAATGTTGGATATATTTTGTGATTAAAAATGAAGGAGTTAATGTGGAGGTGTTTTATCAATATTTTTGTCGGAATGGAGGTATTAAAAATCAATCAGGATTTTTGAGATATATTGCGGGGGTTATAATTTTTAATCCGACCGTTGGATCGTTGTGATTTTGGATATGTTATACATATATAAGTTGAGTATAAATCCACAAATTTTGAACCGTTAAAAATGAACTTATGATTTGTTATGAATTTTAAGAGATGACTGGTTCAGAAATTGTTGAAGTTTCAGAATTTATCATTTTGGTGGAAAATTCTAGAATTGGTGGGCCCCACTTTTGGTTGGTGAAAATGTGCTGAGATTTTTATTCAAATGTGGTGGCTGGGAATAGTAGCAGGTAAAGCCATCTGGTTGCCATCTGGTTGCAGGTTAAGTCTGCTTCAGCGTGCTAACATTTTTCTATAAATAGAGGGCTACGTTAGAATTGAAAATCACACCAGAAACAAGTTTTCTCTCTTTCTCTCTCTAGATTATTGAGTGTATTTTATGAGTATTTAGATACTTTGTGAGTTTCTATTCATCAATGCAAGTTTCCTTCAGCCTTATACCGATATTCCGATAAGAAGTACTGATATTTTGAGGTAAGGGGTGTTATATTCTTCTTAAAATGATATTTTCTTCAATATCATTATACCGAAATGTTGGTACGAACTTTTTATCAAATTTAAAACTTTTTGTGTCGGAGTTACTATTCATGTATACGTTACTATTCACGTATACGACACTATTCACCGAAAAATAAAATTTTCTTCTTTTTATCCAAGTTGTCTATTATGGTTACTATCTTTGATTGTATCCATGTTTTGATCTTTATTTTTGAATTCTGCTTCAAAATTGGTTATTATGGAGTATTATTGAACTTGGATAAACTGTAATACGAATTCCTAATATTTGTTCTTTTATCTCACTGGATTCGTTTTCTTTAAAATATTTTTCATCATCCTCAGTCCTAAATGTTGATACTACTGAATATCTTTGGCTTGTAGTGCAAAGATCTATGATTACCTGATGAATATCTTTGGCCTGTAGTGCAAAGATGAACAGGTGTTGAGATGAACATAACCAACTGGTGATACAAATGAATATATTTGGCTTGTAGTGCAAAGATGAATATTTGATTCAAGATGTATATTGATTGATGTTACAGGGATAAAATATTGATGATGGACTTTTAAATCTTAGAAAATAGTAGAATTCTTTCTCTAGTTGACTCTTCTAATGGATTGTTATTTTCGCTGCAGTTGTTGATCTAAAACTTGTTGTCTATTATATTTTATCAGATTTTCCCTGTTGAAGACTAACGATAATTTATTGTATATTATCTTAGTCATAATATTCTTTACTGGGCTAGTTGAGCTCATCCTTTTTGTTCCATTTTCTTCTCAGGAGGAGATAGTATAACAGGAACTAGCCGGGGTATGGAGTGACGGTTTTAAAAAGTTGTTTAGTAATCCTCACTATTTTTGTAAAATAGTGTATCAATAATTGTAATGAGGACTCCTTTTGAGTTTTTATACTCTCTATTTGTATTCAAACTCACAGTATATGTGTTGTCGTATTTTGCACGACAGTTGTATTACTGAGGTTGTATTTATTTTTGTACCATGTATTTGGCGACTCAGAATGGGTGATGTATACCTGTTTTGGGGGCGTCACAGTGAGTTTTAATACAAATTTTGTATGTATATAATACGACAATATTCACACTCAAATAAAGTACTCATTATAATAATTTTCAAACATAGTGAAGACTTCTATAGCAACTAACTCGGACCATTGCTCCATTCTCCGACTACTCTCAGATACACTTTCATTTTCTGAGAAGAACAATAGAACAAAAAGGGTGAGCTCAACTAGCCCATTAAAGAATATTATGACTAAGATAATGAAGAATAAATTATCCTTAGCCTTCAATAATAACAAATCAGATAAAATATAGTAGACAACATATTTTAGATCAACAATTGCAGCGGAATAAGCAATCCAATAGAAGGGTCAAGTTGACCATCAATATTTTATCCATGTAACAACAATCAAAAGTTCATCTTTGCACTACGGGCAAAAGATATTCATTTGTAATCATCAATCAATAGTTCATCTTTGCACTACGGGCCAAAGATATTCATTTGTACACCAATCAACAGTTCATCTTTGCACTACGGGCTAAAGATAACTTTCACCACAATTTAAGTCTGAGGATTATGACAATGATATAAAGGATGAATAAAAGTGAGATCAAGGATAAATATTAGATATTTGTAATTTAATTTATCCAAGTTCAAAAATGTCTAAATTGTCAATATGATAATTAATTGTGGAGTAAAATTCAAGAATGATATTTAAGATTCATATTTCAAACAAAATTTGGACAAAGAAAAGAAACTAAATTTTCTCGTGAATAGTACCCCGGATGAATAGTACTCTGGTATGAATAGTACTCCGGTATGAATAGTACCCCGGATGAATAGATTAAAATTTAATAAATAAATTCAGACAAATATTTTAGTGAAATTATATTAGATAAAGTGCAAACCTCAAGGAATTTCTAATCATTTCAAAAATTATAGAAGTAATACCTACTGTGGTAAGTTTAAATTTAGGAATATGAAATGAAATAATATCACTTACATAATATGGAGTATGAAAGAAAATGATATCCCTTACGAGTATGGAAGGAAATAATATAATTTATGAGTATTTAAAGAAAATAACATCCTTTAACTTAATATGAGAGTAGCTCTGACTGGAATAACGGTGATTATCTTGAAAAAATCTTGTACTATTAGCTACACTCAAAATATTCTTATATTTAAAAGAAGTACGCACAATATTATAGAGGAAGAATTTTCTGATTTTGGTGTGAGTTTCATTTTTTAACTGAGCAACCTATTTATAGAAAAATAGTAGCACACTAGGTTTGAAAAAAATAATAATATGAAAAAGGATGTTGCGTACATTAATTTTGAAAACAAGGCATTCAAATTCAATTTGATAACCTTCCCCACTTAATTCACATGTTTTAAAAAAATTATAATTATTAAAAAGGAATCCAAATTCAATTTTCTCACTTCCACCTCATTTTATTCTTATGCCATAAACTTATTATAATAAAATTACCATTTAAATTATAAAATTATATTATTATATTATCATATTATACTATTATAATGTAATATTATAATAATATATTTGAATGAATATTTTATCGAAGAAGATAATTATAGTTCCACAGAAAAATATGTCAAACTTTCAACAAATGTCTCATGCTAAATTCCTCCATCTATATCAAAATTGAACAAATATTTACTTATCATATTTATCAAAAAAAATTATTTTATTCATCAATTATTTACAATTCTTCAACCTTTCAATAATTATTCCGAATTAATATTATAGACACACAATACTGACAACCAGATTGTTTCCAGGAAAGAGGGGGCTTTTATAAGACCTCAACTTTTTATGAATAAAGATTTAATTTTCTCTAAATGTTATTTTGAATAATAAGATCGTCCTCACGACAAACGCTCTTCCTTGAACCATCGACTTTGACTTGTCCAGGACAGCCTTTGGTGTCATCATTACCGCTATAATTGACTTCGCTATAAGGCATATTTCACCCTCAACCACTTCGTCGTACTCCTGATCCATGATTTGAATCATTAATCATCGATCCATGTCGAATTGGGGTTGACCGCTCTATACATGGTAATTCAAAACTCGATATTGGGTTCTTCCAATTGCTGTCTAAAAAGAGAAATACATATTATCTATTTTAGCCTTCTTGGATCAGATTTTTCTTTCTACAATATCAACGCTGTGACGCCCCCAAAATTAGGTATACATCACCCATCTTGGGTCGTCAGATACATAGTACAGAATACAAATACAACTCACTAATACAACTGTCGTGTACAATACGATAAAACATAAACTGTGAGTTTGAATACAAATATTATCTTCTAGAGAGTATTCATACTCAAAAGGAGTACTCATTACATTTATTAACACACCATTACATAGAATAGTGAGGACTACTAACTAATACTATCATTCGGACCATCACTCCGTTCCCCGACTTGCCCCAGCTACGTTCTCATTTCCTGAAGAGAACAGTGAAAGAAAGGGTGAGCTCAACTAGCCCAGTAAGAAATATTATGACTAAGATAATGCAGAATAAATTATCATTAGCCTTCAACAATGTTAAACTGATAAAATATAATAGACATCAAGTTTAACTGCAGCGGAACAAGCAATCCATTAAAAGAGTCAAGTAGAAAATAAACTCTACTATCTTTTATGATTTAAAAGATTTTCCAATACTGTGATCGCTGAGACTCAGCTTAATAAAATAATTCACATCATCGAATCACCCCTGCACTACGGCCAAGGATATTCGTATATTCATTAATGGTCATGATCATGCCAACAACTGTCCATCAATGCACTACGGGCCAATGAGGACTTTTACCACATCATTCGTAACATTACGGTCATGATTACACCGAATAATCCCTAGTCATAATCATACCAAGTCCATCTATGCACTACAGGCCACAAATGACTTTCAACAGAATATAAACATGAGGATGATGACAATGATATAAGAATTCAATAAAACAAGTTCAAGAATTAATTTATCCAAGAATTAACAACGTCCAAATTGTCAACATGATACTACTTTGTGGAGTAAAATTCAAGAATGATCAGGAGAATATTTTCATGAATAGATACTAGATGAAGCGCAAATGTCAAGGATATTCCACAAATTTCATGGAGTATAGAAGTCAAAACTTAACCAACTGAGTATAATAAAGAATGGAATAACAAAAGAAATCACCATGCATGCGATATACCGCACAGACAGGTTATTCCAACAAAATAATAAATAATGGAACCAGGTCCGGCGTAAACGCACAGACAGGATATTCCGACAGAATAATAAATAATGGAACCAGGTCCGGCGTAAACGCACAGACAGGATATTCCGACAGAATAATAAATAATGGAACCAGGTCCGGTGCAAAACACACAGACAGGATGTTCCAACAGAATAATAATAAAAACGGAACCAGGTCCGGTGTAAAACACACAGACAGGATGTTCCAACAGAATAATAATAAAAATGGAACCAGGTCCGGTGTAAAACACACAGACAGGATGTTCCAACAGAATAATAGAAGAATGTCACCAAGTATAGGGTAGACCGCATATACTGGTTATTCCAACAGAATAATAAAGAATGGAATAACAGAAGTTCTCTTCATGAATATAAAAGAAATAATATTCCCTACCGTTTTGAAGACGAGCTGAAATAAGGAAGTAGTTAAGTAGCAGAATACTCTTCTTCTCTCTCTCTATAGTTTCTCTCTATAGTTTCTCTTTCTAGAGTTCAGTGAATTCGTAAGAAATAATGAAGGAATGAGCTGCTATTTATAGAAAAATAGAATGCATAGTAACTAATCCATGAACGGTCCAGATTGATTACTTTAATCTGACGGTCCATATTTAAAGAAAAATCTTTTAAATAAAATATAATATATTCTATTTATAGAATAACTTTAATAAAGTACTCTGTTTTATATAAAAAGATGTTTCTGTTTTATTACGTTAATAATACGAATAAAACAAAACGTCATTATCGCTAAATAATTCATATTATTAACTGACAGTAATTGAATCAAACTGAGTGACTTCTCACATAAGCATTAATAATCAATACCGTGTGCTACTATGCAACCACACGTATTACTGTACTTTTACTACCGAGTAGTTCAACAGTAACAATGGTAAAATTTTTGCCGTTATTTTTAATAAAATATTTTTGTCGTTTTCTCAATCCGACAATAATTCCGTTGTGGAGTCCACCAATGATTGTGTCGTTGTACGATTATTCCCTGCTAAAACGAATATTCCCCTACCAATCGAATATTATATAACAACTTGCGTACTTTGTAAAATTTATAAATATTACCCACAACTATAACATTATATCAAATTAACTCCATACTATTCAAAAATGATATTTATAGAAAATTCATCTTTATTTATAAAAGTTGGGGTCTTACAAACGCGTTGTGCGGCTTTTATCCATGCATCCTCCATTCTTACTCGTCTAATTGTTTCTTCTTTCAAATGATCTTTGACATTTGCATTCTCAAATTTCAGCTCTATTATCATATACTCTGCCAAAGAGAGCTTCTGTTCAAGCATCACATATCGGGTAACAAAATCTTGAATTGTTGCATCCCTTTGCTCCACGACTGCCTACCATTATTCACCCTGCTCTTCTAACTCACGAATACGATCTTGCAGTTCTATATTTCGATTATAAAATTCTCCTAATAAATCCTCCTTAAGTTCCTCTTCTTTCTCACTCTCAGCTACTACATCTGCGACTAGCTCGAGTGCAATTATTAATTCTTCACTCATCACATGGATATCTCTAATTTCTTCTTTGCCTGACATCCTACAATCAAGTTTAATAACTTAATTAGTACTCCCCAATAAAAATCTTTGTTATAACAAGATATTATACTCTAATATTTATTCTTTAAATGAATCTCCTCGATTCATCACTTAAAACTCTATATGAGTTCATCTCTTGATTTTCAGATGTCATTCTTAAATATTGCCACAAAATAAAAGTTAACCCATAACTTCACCGAATATAATATTCCCGACGGAAAGAATATTCTCCGACAAAATTAATATTCCTCGACACGCTATTTATTTTCTATAATTTGCATACATAACCCATAACTTCATCTTCATATCAAATTAACACCTTTCTGTATAAAGAAAATTAAATTTTATTCATAAGAGTTGAGGTCTTACACACACACCAGAAGTATCCCCCGACGGCGTCCCAAACCGTCAAGTATTTCCTGGTAGTTTTTCTGTGCAGATCCACGTCCAAATCGATGGTTGAACGTGTCCAAATCGATGGTTGAACGTGTGGAAAAATTCAGCGTTAATATTGGTGCTAGAATGAGGGACTTCTAGTATTTGGTAGATTTTTTCTTCAACCCCTCTTTAATATATACAACTTCCATGGTGGCACTACCACCGCCACTCAGTCACCAAAGCAATTCCCATGGTGAAGAACGCTCACAGTCACGTCAACCAACAAACCCTGATAAGTAGCGTCGCCTCTAGGAAATCCAAGATAAAAATATAGTTCTTTAACTCCAACAGGAAGAGCTTGACAAATAGCTTGATGATCTGACAAGGGCAGAAGACAACCTATTAAGAAAATGGGAAACACCTTCCCAATTTGAACATCGTGGTTCTCATCGAACTCGTATATCCTCATCATCTTATAAAAGTACGAGCACAAGATCATCTGATTCAGACAGATGTTGAATGAGACGAAGCAAATCTCCTTCGCGGTACAGAAACAGAGATCACGACCATAGATGACGCCAAACTCGTAGTAGTTACGCTGGAGAGATATCTCTCCAAAGAGATTTTGAAGGACATGTTGGGTTCACAAACAAAAAATCATATTCATCTCTTTTCAGATGCGACACAAATCAACAGATCCCTCAAAGTCCCGAACTTAGAGATATACGATGGAACAAGTGATCGTTATGACAAATATTGAACCCAACACAGTTATGTAATTTGTTAATATTGATAAAGATTTTTTTAACTTGTTCTATTATGGTTTTTATTTCCATATTACTACTTAGACAAGCAGACAATATACATTCTAAGAATCAATTACTAGTTGTGATAAAAGTTATAAAAAAATTATAATTCAACCACAAAGTAAAAACTGTTCAAAACTTTATACCGCGGGCACTAGTCAAATTACTCATCCACCCCACTGGGCAGTTTCTTGACTTCATCACTGCTCACATAAGTGACCCTAGGGCCATTCCTGAGATTTTGGTGGTTCAATGTGAAAAATGAAAATGAGACTCTTTTCGATACATTTCTTAATAAAAAAAAAGGTATAAATAAATAAAAAAAAGTACAAGTTGTATTCAAAAAAATGTCTTTCCGAAGTTTAAAGTATAATAGTTCGACTACAGCAAAATATATGAGAACTTCGACAACTCAGGCCCTGGGTCCCAAATTTAAGAACATATTTGACTTGATAGGATTTGGGATTTTCAATACCGAATCAGAACTGTGGGAAATCCGAAGGAAAATTATTATGTCATTAATTAATCATGCCAATTTCATCAAGTTCTTCAAGAGAAGTAATTGGAACATATTGGAAACGGTCTGCAGAGATAGGAGAAGAAATTGATTTAGTAGAGGTACTTCGTAAATAAAACTATGATATTAGTTAAAAATTCATATTAGGCTATGATTCATGTACCCTCTCTGTAGATTTAATAGATATTTGTTAGGGGCAATACGCCTAAAATAATTTCAATCCGAGAAATTACTTTTCCCTCTTTGTACAATTAAATAGGAAATAAAAAATCCCAATAATGAGAATGAAAATAATAAATAACCAATCACGAGAAAGACACGATATTTAACGTGAAAAACCCTTAAATGGAAAAACCACAGGCCGAACTCTGAATCTCTATTGTATCACTAATAATTGACTTAAAATAATCCTCCCAAATTTTATATCCAAAAACTTGAGGTTACATAATAAATTGAGATAGTACAAATTTACCTTTAATTAGGCTGGGAAACCTAATTAACTTCACCACCAAAACACCCCAAAAAATAAAGTCTTCAAGCTTTAAATTGAACGAAGATGAAGGCGGAAACCAACGAGTAAAAAACTATAACGCTCTCAATTTATTCTTTTGGTACCTTCTTGCTACCAAGCTTCTCTCATGTGTCAAATAAGACTCTCTCATAGCCTTATTTATAGTACTCTTCTTAATCCATTCTTATTATGGATTAGAAACAATTTATTTCCCTAATCAAATTAGGGATCAGATCTCATTGTCTTGGTCACCAACCAACCAACAAGTAAATCCTTTTTCAACTTGGATTCCAATAACACTTTTATTAATTAATTAATATTATTAAGCTCTTGTTAATTAAATTCCAACTTGGATTCTATCTCATTGGTGAGGACCCACACCCAACAATCTCCCCCTCCGAACCCATGAGAGGAGGGATCACGAACCACAACTCCTTACTCGGATTTAATTCCAAAGAATCTTGGCTCAACTCATGCTTCTTAGAATTTTCAATTATCTTCATGTTTAGTTTTGTCTCATCGGCATGATTCTTCTTGATGGGAGGATCTAACTCAAACTTGACAGATTTTTGCTTGTCAAATTCATTCACAACCGTTTTGTACCCTAATTGCGAATTGTCACTTTCCTTCTTCACTTTTGGTACCCATTTAAATCGAAGAGCTTTCCTCTCTTGGTTTTCATGGAAGGCTTTTCTCCCATCTCGCACGGCTTTGTACCACACTTTTTTCTGCCTAACTCCCCCATCTTCAACACCTCTTACATGCGTCCGCATCGTGTAAAGAGTGTCTACCTTCTTACCTCTAATCACCACTAGAGACCCTTTAGTAAGCTTCCACTAACCTTCACCAAAGTAACTATTATAATCATTCTCATCAAGCTTACCATTAGAGATCAAATTAAGACGAATATTCAGAACATGTCTAACTTCTCTCAACAGCAACCTGTAACCACTGTTAATCTCCAAATAAATATCTCCAATGCCTATAACCTTGATTGCACTTCCGTTTCCCATCCGTACATAGCCAAAATCACCACTAGTGTAGGATGTGAAGATTTTACCACGCGAAGTAGCATAGAACGAAGCACCCGAATGAAAAATCCAATCATTAACATGATACTTAGGTTTATCTTCACAAATAATGGCTACATCAACATCGGATAGATACACAATCGAATCTTTATCCTCATCTTTTTCCTTAGACGTGACCTGGTTTCTAGAAGTGAAAACTAATTACTTCTTTTCTATATCTTGACCTTCCCCTAGATTTTTCATCTTTAGGAGAGTTTCTCCTTTTATTTTTATCTTTACTCTGTGCGACAAAAACTTTAGACTCAGCACTAGTCACTAAGGTATCTCTTCACCTCTGTTCCTCGTTAAACAAGCTATCCTTGACTATATCCATAGTCAGCGTACCATTGGGAGCGGAGTTACTGGGCAATACTACCAGCGACTCCCAGCTATCAAGCAAAGAGCTCAACAACAACAAAGCTTGCATCGCATCGTCAATGACCATCTTCATCGTACTCGACTGATTTATCAAACTCTAAAAATCACTCAAGTGTTCTGCAACGAAGTTTTCATCCCTGAATTTAGAATTCATAATCTTCCTAATCAAAAAGCTTTATTTTGCGTCGTCTTCTTTTCATATATGGACTGCAATTTCTGCCAAAGAGTATAGCCTTTAGTCTCTGTGGCAACATAATGAAACACACTTTGATCAATCCACGATCTAATTAGACTAATAGTTTTTCTGTTCATCTTGTTCCACTGCGCGTCACCCTTGTTTGTGGGCTTGACTCCTTCATTCTCAAGTGGCTTTTACAAATCCTTGCAGTAAAGCAAATCCTCCATTCCTAGCTTCCAAATTACATAATTTGTATCCTTGAGATTAATCATGTAACCTGTTGTCCAACCCTCCATTTAATTCGCACAAAAAACCACAAAAATAACTAAGCTCTTGATACCACTATTGGGAAAAATATGCCTAAAATAATTTCAATCCCAAGAATTACTTTTTCATCTTTTTGCAATTAAATAGGAAATCAACAAACCCAATAATGACAATGAAAAAATAAATAATCATCCACAAGCAAGACACAATATTTAACGTGGAAAACCCTTAAAGGAAAACACCACAGGTCGAACTCCGAATCTCTACTATATCACTAATAATGGGCTTACAATAATCCTCTCAAGTTTTATGTCCTAAAACTTGAGATTACACAATAAATTGACATAGTACAAATTTACCTTTAATTAGATTGGGAAACTTAATTAACTTCACCACTAAAAACACCCCAAATAATAAAGTCTTCAAGTTTTCAATTGAACGGAGATGGCGACGGATACCCACGAGCAACAAACTGTAATTCTCTTAATTTATACTAAGCTTCTCTCATGTGTCAAATAAGACTAACTCATAGCCTTATTTATATTTCTCTTCTTAATCCATTCCTATTATGGATTAGAAACAATTTATTTTTCTAATCAAATTAGAGATCGCATCTCATTATCTTGGTCACCAACTAACAAACAAGTAGATTATTTTTCAACTTTCCAATAACACTTTTACTAATTAATTAATATTAGTAAACTCTCCTTAATTTAATTCTAACTTGGATTCTATCTCATGGGTGAGGACCCATAACCAACAATATTCCATCTTAGAAGGTATTTGTTAATGCTGAGAAAGCTATTTTCTATAGACACATTGATGTCAGACTGATCGGGTCAGACCTTTTTGTCGATTTATCAATTTTGGCGTCAAGGGATTCAAGCTTTATGACAAAACATTCATTGATGAATAAGAAAAGCTCATTAATTGGTGTCATTCAAGGGTTTAAATACTGTGGAAGAGATGAAAGATGAAAAAGGAATCGCATTAGGTGCTTAAAACGACAAAAGGATCAGAGTACCAAACAAACCTTTCAAGCGCGACCGCACTCTATTCCAAACCATTTCCAGCGCTGTTGCGCTGCTCTGCAGACACAAAATTTGTATCTGGACTTCAAGCGCAGCCGTGCCCAATTACAGTTCAAAAGCAGAGCGGCCGCACCGCTCTGCAGAAACAAATACAAAGCTCTCTAGACTTGTAACGTTGTCGCGCCCAATCCAGGCCAAACTCTAGCACGGACGCCCGGGCGTGCACAAATTTTGAGATGCATTATTTTACTCATTTTTATCAAATTTCTTCCTTATTTTTAGGGATTTTTGATATCTTTCAGATTTCTTTTGCAATTAGGATATTGTTAGTTAGATTTTGATTTTAAATTGCTTATTAATTCATATTTCTATTCCTTATAGGATTTAGGGTTTATTCTATTAGTATAAATATAATACATGACTTATCTAAGAGACATTATGTTAATTCAGATTATTTAATAAAATTATTTTGTGAAGTTTTTTCCATCTTTTGGTTCTTTAAGAATTCCTAAACTAGTTCTTAGTTTTTTTGAGATTTAATATTGACTTATTATACAATAATACATAGTTGTGTGTGGTGTCTTCTACTGCTTCAATCGTCGATTATGTCAAGGTTCCTGTTTCAATATAAACACGGGTTTAAGTAGACCTGAAAAAATCAGCCCAAGCCCGCGGGCCTGCCCGCCCGTCAAAAAAGTGGGCATTGGGCTTCATTTTTTTAGCCCATCAAAACTTGGGCTGTTTTGGCCCAGCCCGTTTGGTCTAGGCCTAGAAATGTGTCAAAATTTGGTCATAAATCATTCCAGGCCCGCGGGCCAACCCGACCCGCCCGTCAAAAAGCGGCCTTTGTGCTTCACTTTTTCAGCCTACCAAAACCTGAGTCGTTTTGGCCCGACCCGCCAATGGCCCAGGTCATTTCCTAGGTCTAGGTTTAGGCGTCGTTGGTGTTCATTCAACGCAGACTTCATTGTTTGATTGATTGTACCAAGGTTTTTGTCTCAATATAGACGTTAGGTTGAGGTGTCGTGAGCGTTCCACCTTACGTCTTTGCTATAAATGATCTGGGCGACGATCACCTCACGCAAGAGTGCTGTAAATTCCATCACATATTGTGCCAAAAAGTTTGGTATCTTCCTCGAGAAGAAGCTAGAGAATGTATGGGAGACATTAGTCGATCTAGTGGCCCGTTGCTTATCACTAAAGCTCAAGGAATTAAGTAAAAGGACATCCCCGTTTACATAAAAACACAATCTTGATAGTATTAATCGATGAGGAGAAGGAGAAGGAGGAGGAGGAGGATTATGAATTAATAACAAGTTTTATAGATATATACAAAGGAATCAATAGTCCAGTATCTGAGAATCCTGAGAATTTTCTAAGAGATAGTACTAGTCAGCTTATTGGTTGCTTCAAGAGACACAACAAACGTTATGTTATCTTGGTTTTCTTGCTCCTTGTCACAAATCCATCCGTGGAAATTAAGATTAACGAAGAGAGAATGAGAAATTTAGATTATAAAGAAGGCCAAAAACGGGGGTTATTTGATAGGACTAAATACACTTCGGTTACCCCAAGTTCTACCCTCCTCATAATTTGTCCTTTAAAATAATTGGACATACAAATCACTACATAAAATAACAAATTGCACATATTGTCCACCCCAAATTGAATTTTTGGCATAAATTGACCAAATAAAGATTGTGTTACGCATATGTGTTAGGTTTATAATATTCATAAACGCAGTCAAATTGCATAAAATAAGCGAAAGCGTGAAAAATCAAAGATAAAAATTTTACAAATAATATACCCGGATAATCCTTTATGCACAATTATTAATTAAACAAAAATATGAAGAACAAGAATCATACCCTTGAAGATTCGAGCTTCTTCAGGTACAAGTTTACCTCCAACTCCTTTTCGTGTTCAACTTGAATCCACCGAGTTGGGTTCTTTCCTTTGATCAACGTTAGCCACCCAAGTGTTTGGCCTCTAGAGGTGATCCACCAAGGAAGCAGAAATATTGTATTCAAGAAGAAGGGTGGTTGGCTAAATCCTAATTTTCTATCTCTATAGAAAAAGGTGTACTCTCCAACAATTGGAATCACGTATCTACATGATATCTAATATAAGACACTTTTTATAAAAATAGCAGTTAACCCTTCTAATCTAATTAGAAAATAGGGTATTATTTAATTAATTAAATTATTTTAATTAATTAAGCTCCCTAATCCTATTAGGGATAATTAATTAAACTCTTTTAATTAACTTGTCTCCTAATCTTAATAGGAATAAATGATATTACTTTTATTAATTAATTTCCAAACTCCTTTAGGAATTAAATAATAATAATAGTAATAATAATAATAAGACTCATCTTATTAATTTGTATTTAATATTTTTAAAATATTAAATAATAAATATTAAGATATTTAATTTATTCTATCACCATAGATTAAATTAAATATACTTAACTTATTATTACGATTATGCCATTAACTTCTTAAATAATTATTCTTTTTTTTATGGTGTGACCCTTTAGGTTCTCCATATTAAACCGGTTGTGAATAAATCAATTAGAACAATTCTAATCTTATTTAAATAAATAAATTAAACTATTAATTTATTTAAATAAATAATATTTATTCTACAATGAGGATAAACCTCCCTAACGATTAACGACTTTTCAGGTAATACAGATTTTAACATTAATCATAAAAGAACCTTTGAGTAAATAGTTACCGTACAATTCAATCCTTCCACCATACAATGTCCCAATTAAATATAAGACATGAAATTACTATCAAGTCTTAATTTATTTAATTATATCTATTTCGACTCTTAAATGCACAACACCAAATAATGCAAATTAAAAACTCCTTTCTAATTTCATTCTGCATTGGCCAAGGACTATTGGGTTGCCATTTATCGAATCACATAGAACATTTTTCTTCTTTTACTAGAAGCGGTAGATTCTTTATTGATCATACATTATCTCCATGTACAACTTATTATACCCAAGCATACCCTTTGATATACCCTAATGGTCTTAAGGAATAAGTCAAAGTATAACTCATCATACACAAGATACTATGATGATCTCAAGTCCAAGGATCAGTTGTACTACTATCACTATAGGAATTCATATTGACATGCAAGTAAAACTCCATTAGGTATTCCTTAGCGAGTCACGTTCAGTGAACTTATTCTCTAATAAGCACCTACATATTTGCTTTAGTGTCTCTATACAAATGATCATGAGATCAATCATCCTCATCCAATGAGCAAACAACGTATGTACCAATCTATCCGGATTCACTAATCTCCAATTTAGTAATCCAACGATTGGGAACTATTTTAGTTTTAAGCTTTCTAAGAATTTAGATCTCATTAGAATGATAATTATCATTATTCTAAAAGCATTGCTTAAAACTATGGGTTTATCACATATTATAAAATAACATCATGTAGATAATTAAAAGCCTTTAATAAATTAATACTTTTTATTAATAAATGAATAAGATTGTTACAAAGTATATGCTTTATCATCAAACATGATTGGCTTGTGTGCATACTACTTTCAATCTCCCTCTTGCACGAAAGCCAATCGCCATGGTATCTCATATCCTTTTTTCTAGGTGACGATTATCCTGCTATTGGATAAGCTTTAATTAATAGATATGTAATATTGTTTTTGAGAGTCCACTATCTCTATAGTGATTTTTCATCTTTCAATTATTCTTATACTCAAATAGAAGTGTCACAACACATGTTTAGATCCAAGATGAGACTTAGGAACTATTCCTAGTTCTGTAATGAACTTTTCATCCAAACAATCAACTTACAGCTTCATTTATAGCTATATACTTTGTCTTTATCACTAAACTAGCAACTCTTTACTGTTTGAGACCTTTCTAATTCACTGCACCACTGTTCAAGGTAACGCTTTACCTTAAAGTAGATTTTCTGTCGTCTTGGTCTGTCTAAAAAACTTGAGTTTGTTAAGCCCTCTAGTTTTAATTTAGACCCGCCATGAATATGATCGCATCCTTAGTGTCGGTTAAGTACTTTAAGATATTTTTCACTGACTCATAGTGAACTTCTCCAGATATGACTAATCAACATCAGGTCTCTTATATTTCATTGTATACATGATAGTTACTCATGTGATCTCTCTTTTATGAGTCTATAGGGACTATTAAGAGAGATACACTCCATGGCTCATCAACATGAGACAACTCTTGGAGTTTGCCATGCTAAACAACTTTAGCATCAAATGAATATACGTTTCTTGGGTTAAGTCGAGTATCCTATTAAATCTATCTATATAGATTTGTATCCCCAATAACGATACTCTTCCCAAATCATTCGTGGAGGAATGTTTAGACAACTTTATCTTTACTAATTGTAGCATTGGTATGTCATTCCTTATCCGTAGTATATCAACATATAATACTAGGAATATCACGACATTCCCACTGACCCTTTTGTACACACTAGGTTCATTCTTATTTTTGATAAAATCAAACTCTTTTGATTATTTCATCAAAATAAATGTTCCATTTTTGAGAAATTTGCTTCAATTCATTTCTCTGAGTGTCTACAACTCTTACCTCATCTTATGTAACTGGTTCATCATCTTCTATGATGTGTACCTCATCATCATCATCTATGATAAATCCATACCTCCTAGGTATCTTCAGTACTATTCCAGATTTATGATTCGATTGTGGTACAATAGGTCTATCTACAGATTTCTCTTATTTGACTTATAGTATTTTGTGGTTCTTGAACTCTTCAAGATGTATTATCCTCCCACTAGCCCCTTCAATGATAAACACCTTTATCTTAGAAGGCAGTGTGTTTCGCAATAAACACCTTTTGCTAAGTAGGATTATAGAACATATACCCTAAACTAACTTTAGGATGTCCCACAAATCTACACATGTCAAATCTTGTCCCAAGCTTATCCTTTGAAACCTTTTCAATAAGCTAGACAACCCCTTATCTTAACTTACTTAAAATTAGGAATCCTCCATGTCCATAACTTTTATGGAGTCTTGGGGCTGAATTTTGAGGTTACCTTTTCGTATATATGCATCTATTTCTAGGGCATGACCCCGAGGGATACTGGAATGTTGGTAAAGTCATTATCGACCGTACCATGTCCAACAAGGTATGATTTTTCCTTTCAGATACATCAATCAATTATTGCATATCAGGAGGCGTCCATTGTGAGAAAATTATTTAAGATGATCAAGAAACTCATTGCACAAGTATTTATTCCTTGATCTAATCAAAAAATCTTAATACTAAGGCAATTTGTTTCACTTTTGAATTCTTTGAACCTTTCAAATAATTCACACTTGTATTTCATCAAATACAAACATTCAACTCTTTGAATGATCATCTCCTTTTCTTATACTAGTTTATTCAATTTGCAAAATATATTTTCACGTAAGTCAAGTACACAAAATCCATTAAGTAATATTTCTGTTCTATACAAAATATTATTATTATAAATAGAACAACAATTGTTCTTAATTATAATATCAAAGATTTCGTTGTCCAACAATAAAATGGAAATAATGTTTCTTCGAGAACTAAAATACAATAACACTTTATTGACTTAACAGACTTGCCCGTAAGCAGTGCTAAAGAATAAGTTCATATGGCTAATACAGCAATCTTTGCTTCATTCCCCACACATAGGATGACTTATTCGTTGTTTAGCTTTCTACTTCTACTTGGTCCCTTCATAAATCTATATTTATGAGAACCAAAGACAGTATCCAATACCCAAGTAGAACCTTGACTTAAAGAAAAAATTTATTTCAATCATGAACAAAATTATATTTGTAACCAAAACTTCACTAAGCTTCTTCTGGTTAGCCTCTGCAAGATGCTTCTTGCAGTTTTTTTTCTAGTGTCCAGGCTTATTGGAGTGGAAGCAAACTCCTTTGCTATCCGTATCAGTTTTGTTCTTATTATCATTTGTTTATGCCTTTTCTATTTACCTTCTTAGAATCGTTCTTCTTTTTAGAAGATCCTTTGGCCCCTATCAGTAAGACTTGGTCTTTCTTGGTTGGAAAGTGACTCTCAACATTTTTTAACATGGTAAGCAAATCAGCGAATCTGATATCTAGCTTGTTCATATGAAAAATTCATAACAATTGTGAGAAGGAACCCGGGAGTGAGTGCAAGATCAAACCTTGACTCAACTCTCCATTCATGGAAAAATCTATTGTCCTAATTGTTCAATCAAATTGATCATGTTTAGGACATATGTAAGACCCCGAATTTTATGAAATAAAAGTATTCAATTTTTCTTATAATTACTATTCAGTAAATGGTTAAATTGATAAAAGTTAAAGTTAAGGGTGATATATGAAATTTTTTTCAAAATACGCAAGTGGTTAATTATAAAATAATCATTGTTGTCGGGGAATATTCGTTTGGTCGTGGAATATTCTTTCTGTCGGGGAATATTCGTACGACGGCGCAGCCATTTGTGGGCCCCATAACAGAATAACTGTCGGGTGAAGAAAACGACAAATTTGAGTTTTTACAAATAACGGCGTAGTTGTTACCGTTAACACTGTTGGAATACCCGGTGGTTAAAATACAGTAATACGTGTTATTGCACAGTAGCACACGGTATTGCACAGTATTTTTAAAATTATTGATTCTTACGTAAGAAGGCACTACTCAATAATTGTTACAGTAATTACTGTTCAATATTTTATTTTATTGATTCAATAATTGCTGCGTTGATATTTTATATTATTGTTGTTTCAATAATTGTTGCTGCACAGTATTTTCTGTTATCAGATCAATAATTCATATTATTTAAATAATATTATTAGATAGCATTATTGGCAATGACTAGAAAGTTCTGTCTAAGGAGAGGTTTGGTCATCTAATTGCGCGCTAGTAAGGAGAAATCCTTATTGGAAAGCCCCCTCTTTCCTGGGAACGGCCTGGTTGCCATAAATGTGATTCTGTAATATTATTTGTGAATAATTAATTATTGATTCATATGATAAGAAAATATTTATTTTATGTGGATATAAATGAGGGATATATTTTTGTGGTTAAAAATGAAGGAGTTAATGTTGAGATTTTTATCCGTATTTTTGTCGGAATGGAGGTATTAAAAATCAGGGTTTTTGAGATATTTTGCGAGGGTTATAATTTTTAATCCGACCGTTGGATCGTGGTAATTTTTGGATATGTTATACATATATAAGTTGAGTATATGTCCACAAATTTTGAACCGTTAAAAATGAACGTATGATTTGTTATGAATTTTACGAGATGACTGGTTCAGAAATTGTTGAATTTTCGGAGTTTATCATTTTGGTAGAAAATTCTAGAATTGGTGGGCCCCACTTGTGGTTGGTGAAGAAATGTGCTGAATTATATTTCAAATGTGGTGGGTGGGAATAGTAGCAGGTAAAGCCATCAGGTTACAGGTCAAACCTACCAAAATTTTCCTATAAATAGAGGGCTAAGTTAGAATTGAAAATCACACCAGAAACATAAGCTTTCTCTCTTTCTCTCTCTAGATTATTGAGTGTATTTTGTGAGTATTTAGATACTTGGTGAGTTGTTATTCATCAGTGCAAGTTTCCTTCAGCATCATATCCGATATCCAGCCAGAAGTACTGCTCTTTTGAGGTAAGGGATTGTAAGGGATAGTAAGGGATAGTAAGGGATAGTAAGGGATATTAAGGGATTTTAAGGGATTTTAAGGGTTGTTATGATTTTCAGTTTCGTAATTTTACTGACCTTCAAAAATTCTGGAAAAATTTGAAATGATATTTTGATGAGTTTTCTTGATTGTGTCCAAAAATGGTGATTTTTGGATGTATAGATTGAGAGTTATGAATTTTATGAGAAAAGACTATTTTAGAAGTAACAGCTTATAATTCCTTGTGGTTAACTCCAAAATTGATGAAATTTTTATTGGGAGTACATGTATATGATAGAAGTATACTCTGTAAATTTCAGAATTTTTAGACAAAAGTATAATTTTTGATAAATGTCTAAATATTCGGCTGTTTTGGCCATATGAAAAATAGTAAATGACTTTTAAAAATTCTGAGAAAAATATATGTTCACTATGGGACTATATTATGCTAAATCCCAGAAAAGAAATATTTTTGGAACTGATTTGGTATTTTTCATGAAAATGGTCTAGTTATGAGTAAATGAATTAAATATGTTTTGTGAAGAAAGAAAATTGAAAAATAGGATTTTATGGCTTGAGAATCCTATATGAGGTATATGCAGATTTTTGATGAGGGTTTTGGTTATTGATGATGAAATTGTAAGAGTTGGCATTTTATGATGATTAAATGCATTAATTAGTAAAGTGTAAACAATTAAAATAAATTGTTTATAAATTTAAGTAATGTTATTCTTTCAATATCATTATACCGAAATATTGGTATGAATTTTATTGTAGAATTTCTATCTTTTGTGTCGGGGTTACTATTCATGAGTTACGAATATTACTCTTGAGATTAAAACTATATGTTGATCATATTATTTTTATCATCATATATAACATTTTTATAACCCTGATGTTGAAATTCTCTTTCACTGGAGTGTAAAGATGGATAGATTATTGGTATGATCATGACTAGGGTTCTCTTTGGCCTGTAGTGCAAAGTTGAATTGTGACTGGTATGATCATGACCATTGAATTTATAATTGAATATCTTAAGCTTAAGTGCAAAGGTGAATTGATCAACATGGTTATAATTATTGTTTATATAAATTCTGAAATGATTATATATTTCTTTGAGATATGAATATATTTGGCCTGTAGTGCAAATATGAATTGTTAATGAATATCTTTGGCATGTAGTGCAAAGATGGCCTGTTGATGAATATCTTTGGCCTGTAGTGCAAAGATGAACTGTTGTTGAATATCTTTGGCCCGTAGTGCAAAGATGGTTTGTTGATGAATATCTTTGGCCCGTAGTGCAAAGATGGATTTGTTAGTATGATTATAAACAGGAACTGTGATTTGGTATAACCATGATCTTTGATGTTTCAGGTAAAGACAGGTGATGAAAATATTCTTCGTCCTGGGTGCGAAGAAAAATTTATAGTCACAATTATGATTATGAGTTATTCATATGATTGTGGAAAGGAACTGTTGAGTGATGTTACATGGATAAAATATTGTTGATGGATTTTTAACATGGAGAAGATAATAGACTTTATAGTCTATTTGACTCTTCTAATGGATTGCTCGTTCCGCTGCAACTATGGTTAAAATTTTTATCATTTACCATATGTTCTAAATCTCTGATTTATTGTTGATGAAGGCTATTGATAATTGAATTATCTTTAGTCATGATATTCTTTACTGAGCTAGTTGTGCTCACCCTTTTGCTTCACAATTCCTTTCAGGTAATAAGAGTGTAGCTGGGTCGAGCGAGGGTAAAGGGGAAATAGAACGGTGGTCTCTAGCTGTGGATGTTCTCCTGAAGCAGTATAGAAAAGTTCATTTAGTAGTTATATTTGGTGAATCCAATAGGGTAAGGTGTACCCAACGTTGGAAGGGTGGTTTACCACTATCATACAAGATGTCTAATGACATACAACCTCGTGTCATCATAAGACAGGGATGTGCTCATCCACTTGCTGAGTATATATACGAGCACTACCTATATAATCTTGGTGTTTGTTTAAAGTATAATTCTCAGTTAGATACAGTGGAGATAATGATAAGTCAAGAGAAGACTCACCATTGGGAAGAATATGATAGTAATCTTCTCGTTTTTCTTTGGGGTCTATTGGGTCAACCAAGGATAATTCTGTGGCCATATGATATCTATCATAACCTAGACGCGTGGCCTCCCATGTACGAAGGTTTCCTTGAGCACTTCCCAAAGATTCTAATTTCTAAAACAGTTTTTGACTATACCTTTATGTAAGGTGTTATTGTGAGGTGATGTCCACGGTTGGAACATGAGTCACATTTGGTATATATTTGTATCCAAACTCACAGCATATGTGTTGTTGTATTTTGCACGACAATTGTTGTAATAAAGTTGTAGTTGTTTTCTGTAGCATGCATTTGACGACTCAGAATGGGTTGGGTGGAATGGACCTATTTTGGGGTCGTTACAACATATGTTTGTACTGTAGTGTCATTAGTCATTCTAGATCGAAAGAGCTCCTTAGATATCTGATATTTATTAGTCCTACTTTCCTCACCATCAACTACTTGACGTGCAGGGGTATAGTAGGAGCATCCATAGTTTCATCCTGACGCTGAAGCTCGTTACTCATGGATGTGAGCATGATGCATTGAGCCAACTGTGTATCATCTTGCCACTTTCTAAAAGTAGCAATCTCTTCCTCAGAGGCATTGTCTGCAACCATTGTAGGGATAGACATATTAAGGACATAAGATATATTTTCAGCCGTGAGTACTATTCTCAATTTTTTTAACCAATCCGTTTAATTCGGTCCGATTAATTTAGCATCTAATATGCTACGCAATGATAGTAATTTAGACATTGTAAAATTCTGTAAATGAATTTGTTCTTAACAATATTTTAGCATATATTCTTTTATTAATTACCAAAATAATTTAGGTTTTATTTTAAATTGGTATCTTCCACTATTTTTTTTAAACTATATTACCCTCAATTTATATATAGTTTGGCAAAATCTAATTGAAGATATGCTAGTAAGAATAAGGATCTCATTTCAAATGTATATAGCCTTGTGGTGACACAACAAACTATATATAAATAAATAGGTAGACAACTCTTATCAATTACATCAACTATGCAACTCCTTGTATTTTGCCTCTTAGATTATTTAGATCAAGTAGGGGCACATCCGAATCAAAATTATCTAAGTTAAGTCTAACCTAGCACTCTATATATCTAAAAAAGAAAAATATTGTCCTTATGGTGACACAACAAAATAATATTGTTCAATTTTCTTTATAAGCATCAAATGTGATAAAATTAACATCTTAAAAAATTAAGCTAAACCTTGTGGTGACACAACAAACTTATAATAATTAATTGATACTCTATTATTTTTTATCATGCTAGAAGGCGGCGTTCGTTATTTCAAATATCTTTGAACGTTACAATTTAATATAATTTATTTGAGGGTTTTGTTATTAATTTGTCTCATCTTGTTTAGCTCGCATGCACACACACACACACACACACAAACACACACACACACACACACACACACACACACACACACACACACACATATATATATATATATATATATATATATAGTATAAGCATGCACATATAGAATACTATATTCTACCCAAATTGATTATGGACTTTTATTCTATTTTGGTTAACTAGAGCCACCAAGTGAACCAAAAGGTCAAACCCTAGGGGTACAAGAATTAATATTTAAATATAATTATTACATTTAAACTCAGGCTCCATTACAAATGGGTCTTTAAGCGCTTCTTGCTCCTTTATCTCTAATTCTTCAAAATTAATTCTAACTATTCATATTACAAAACTATTTAAAATAAAAAGAAACATTGATTAGCAGTCAAGGGAAAGTACATAGGAGGGAGATAGAATTCATATTAAGAAAAATTAGAGAAGACGAGGTACGCAGACCTCATTTTATAAAATCCATACATTTATGAATCCAACTAAAATAAAATACAATCACATTAGTCAATAGTCCATAATCAATCTCATTTATTATCATACACATCACCATATACATCAATAAATAACATTCATCTCATGAATAATAAACATTCAATATATATATTGATATCATTTGATGGACAAATTTAGTTAAAATAAAATCTAATTTTGAAACAAAATAAACTCCTTTATTTTTAATCCAAATTTAAATCAAAATAAACTTCTTTTATTTTAATTTATCCAATTTTGAATAAAATAAACTATTTTATTTTAATCAAAATCTTTAATCAAAATAAACTCATTTATTTTAATTAATTATGGAATCCAATTCCAAGTAAAAAAAACTTCTTTATTAAGGAAACACAGATTCTCTTTCCTATTCACAAATAAACTCCTTTATTTTGAATAATATGAAATCTTATTCCATATCTAAATAAACTTCTTTATTTAAGGAAATACGGATTCTCTTTCTTATTCACAAATAAACTCCTTTATTTTGAATAATATGAAATCTTAATTTATATATAAATAAACTCCTTTATTTAAGGAAACATGAAATCTAATTTCAACTCCAATTAGTTATCATGGAATCCAATTTTAATATTAAAATAAACATTTTATTTTAATTATAAAATAATTAAGAATAATATATATATATATATATATATATATATATATATATATATATATATGGCAAGGATCAAGAGCATTCTCCTTAAATAGCATTCCTCCTTAAATAACATTCTTTTATTAAAACTACGTCGTTTTGCAAAAATGTCACCGCATCCCTCCAAAACGACGTAGTTTTAATAAAAGAATGTTATTTAAGGAGGAATGCTATTTAAGGAGAATGCTCTTGATCCTTGCCGTATATATATATATAATCTAATCTTATTCATATATATAAATAACCGCAACTATTATATATATAATCTATGAATCTCCATTTTCAGATCCCTTTAATAGGAATCACCATCCAGGTTATATATTATATATATAATTTGGATTCACGTGCTGCCACGTTAATATCCCTTCTACTGGATTCAAATCATGGAATTTCAAAACAACTTTCGCGAATTACCTTCTTTTTGTTTCATAAAATTTTATACAATAAAATTATGCCCAATTAAATTGTTCTAAACACATATCAATATACATATCAAATTAAAATAATTAATAATTCGCATAAATGTTTGGCTTTGATACCACTGTTAGGTTTGTAATATTCATGAACACATTCAAATTGCATAAAATAAGCGGAAGCGTGAAAAATCAGAGTTTAAAATTTTACAAACCATATACCCGGATCATCCTTTACGCACAATTATTAATTAAACGAAAATATGAAGAACAAGAATCATACCCTTGAAGATTCGAGTTTCCTCAGGTACAAGTTCATCTCTAAATCCTTTTCGTGTTCAACTTGAATCCACCGAGTTGGGTTCCTTCCTTTGATCAACGTTAGCCACCCAAGTGTTTGGCCTCTAGAGGTGATCCACCAAGGAAGAATAAATATTGTATTCAAGAAGCACGGTGGTTGGCTAAACCCTAGTTTTCTATCTCTATAGAAAAATGTGTACTCTCCAACAATTGGAATCACCTATCTACATTATATCTGATATAAGACTCATCTTATAAAGATATCAGTTAACCCTTCTAATCTAATTAGAAAATAGGGTATTATTTAATTAATTAAATTTCTTTAATTAATTAAGCTCCCTAATCTTATTAGGGATAATTAATTAAACTCTTTTAATTAACTTGCCTTCTAATCTTAATAGGAATACATGATATTACTTTTATTAATTAATTCCCAAACTCCTTTACGAATTAAATAATAATAATAATAATAATAATAATAATAATAATAATAATAATAATAATAATAATAAGACTCCTCTTATTAATTTATATTTAATATTTTCAAAATATTAAATAATAAATATTAAGCTATTTAATTTATTCTATCATCATAGATTAAATTAAATATACTTAACTTATTATTACAATTATGCCATTAACTTCTTAAATAATTATTCTTTTTTTTTATGGTGTGACCTTTTAGGTTCTCCATATTAAATCGGTTGTGAATAAATCAATTAGAACAATTCTAATCTTATTTAAATAAATAAATTAAACTATTAATTTATTTAAATAAATAATATTTATTCTACAACAGAGATAAGCCTCCCTAGCGATCAACGACTTTTCAGATAATATTGATTTCAACATTAATCATAAAAGAACTTTTGAATAAATAGTTACCGTACAATTCAATCTTTCCACCATACAATGTCCCAATTAAATATAAGACATGGAATTACTGTCAAGTCTTAATTTATTTAATTATATGTATTTCGACTCTTAAATGCACAATACCAAATAATACAAATTAAAAACTCCTTTTTAATTTTATTCTGCCTTGGCCAAGGACTACTGGGTTGTCATTTATCGAATCACATAAAATATTTCTCTTCTTTTACTAGAAGCGTTAGATTCTTTATTGATCATACATTATCTCCATGTACAACTTATTATACCCAAGCATACCCTTTGATATACCCTAAGGGTCTTAAGGAATAAGTCAAAGTATAACTCATCATACACAAGATACTATGATGATCTCAAGTCCAATGATCACTTGTACTATTATCACTACAGGAATTTCTATTGACAGACAAGTAAAACAACATTAAGTATTCCTTAGAGAGCCACGTTCAGTGAGCGTATTCTCTAATAAGCACCTACATATTTGCTTTAGTGTCTCCATACAAATGATCATGAGATCAATCATCCACATCCAATGAGCAAGCAACGTATGTACCAATCTATCCGGATTCACTAATTCTCAATTTAGTAATCCAACGATTATGAACTATTTTAGTTTTAAGTTTTCTAAGAATTTAGATCTCATTAGAATGATAATCATTATTATTCTAAAAGCATTGCTTAAAACTATGGGTTTATCATATATTATAAAACAACATCATGTAGATAATTAAAAGCTTTTAATAAATTAATACTTTTTATTAACAAATGAATAAGATTGTTACAAAGTATATGCTTTATCATCAAACATGATTGGCTTGTGTGCATACTACTTTCAACATGATGTCTGAAATACTCGTTAATCGTATTAAAACATGATATGACCCTATATTTGTGATAAAATAATAAATTACTGTATTTTATATATTTTTATGTATAAAAACATTAAAAAAATAATACGAATAAATGATAAAATACAAATTAAAGAGAAAAAAATATTGATAAAAAATAAATTAAATCCAAGAAAAATTAAAGAAGAAGACAAAATGATAAATTAAATACAAGAAAAATAAATTACTACTAACCAAAATACAAAAAATATATAAATTAATAACTCATTATTCCTCCCTCTTCTTTTCTAAAAATCATTCTATTCCCGGGATAATCCATAATCATGGATAACGCCTTTGCAACCGCTTTTTTCCCCTCCACAGCCTTACCATCTAGCATCCCAACCAAAGGTGGAATACACCCTTACACGTTCACTCAATTTTTTTAGGGTTTTCGTATTAAATCCTAAATCATAAGCAACTTTAGCAGCTGCTATTCTCACAACACAATTCAAAAACCCATGAAGAAAATAAACCCAAATCTAAAAGTAAACTAAGATCTGAAGACCTAAACCCAGATCTGCAAAAAGTAAAAAGAAACTTCCTTGCTTTTAGATATCGCCTAAACACGGCATAACCTCAGCCCAACGCTGCACCACTTCTAGCAACCGTTGCACCACCATTGCACGACTTCAGCCAAAGAAAAGAAGAGATAAGATGAGGCAATCTTGTGAGATCTGAGGTTCGGTGGACTATGAAACCTTTGTTAGCGCAATAATATAATACCACTACAGAAAATTAAATCAAGCAAACAAACTCTGTTACAGCAGAAACAGAGCAAGAACAATGAAAAGAACAAAGACTTTTATTGAGAAGAAGAAAGCTAAATATCAGACCCACTTAATTACAAATAACAATGAATCAACAACTACTTAAATAAGATATTAGCATAGCAAAGTAAAGTTCTCAGTTACGTGAGCCTAAAGAAGTGGAAGTAGTTCCACTTTTATGCTTGTTCCTAAAGAATAGCCAAGTCTAGTAAATGACCCCTAACCACTACTGCTTTACTTTTCAACAGACTCTAATAAAAAACCTCACATGTATCATATTTAACATAAGTCACGTGCATCATATTTTATCACTCCCCCTTGATGCAAAAACTGGATACACCAAGAGGAAACCTGAACATCACAAGCTTAGAGTAAGGAAGAGCTTTAGTAAAACCATCAACCACTTGCTCAGTTGTAGGACAATACTTCAATTACGTTGTTCCTCCTGCTATTACATCTCTGATAAATTGACGACGAAGTTCGATGTGTCTGTTTCCTCCGTGGAAGACATGATTCTTCATCATTGCAATTGTGGCCTTGTTGTCACAATAAATTTCTGTGGAACCATGCTAAACTTGCTGCAAATCTACAAGAATTCTCCTCATCCAAATACCTTGACAAATAGTTGATGCTGCTGCAATGTACTCCGCTTCTGATGAAGATAATGCAGTGGTAGCTTGCTTCTTTGAACTCCATGAAACAGACCTTGAACCAAGGTTGAATTCACATAGCCACTTGTGCTTTTTCTATCATCTACAAAACCTGCCCAATCACTGTCAGTAAAACCAATTAATTGCATCGTGAAGGCTGGACTATACCAGATTCCATAGTTGCTAGTTGCTCGGATGTAGCGAAGAATTCGTTTGGCTACTCCAAGATGATGCATTGACAGAAAGTGCATGAACCTTGACACCAAACTGACCGAAAACATAATATCTAAGCGAGTATGAGTCAAATACATCAGCCACCAACAATACTTCTAAACCACTTTTCATTAGCCTTCGGTGTTCCATCATTCACAATCAATTTCTCACATGTATTCATGGGAGTAGACAAAACTTTACAATTCAGCATATTAAACTTTTTAAGTAAGTCTAGAGCATACTTTTCTTGTGAAACAAAAATACCCTCATTAATTTGCTGAATTTGAAAACCAAGAAAATAATGTAACAACCCCAAATCTATCATATCAAACTCATTCATCATGCTTTCTTTAAATTCTTTAACAAAAGCATTAGAGGAGCCCATATATATCATGTCATCCATATAAACACAAACAATAAGTACATCATTACCTTTTACCTTCACATATAAGGTAGTTTCACTTTCACTTCAATGAAAATTATTTTGAAAGAAGTAGGAGTCAAGTCTACTGTACCAAGCTCTCGGTGCTTGTTTGAGACCATAAATGGCTTTTTTCAACTTGTAACCTTTCTCCTCTTGGCCATTGATGACAAATCCCTGCAGCTGTTCAACATACACATCCTCTCCCAAAAACTCATTTAGAAACACAAACTTTACATCAAATTGAAAAATATTCCAATTTTTTTGAGCCACTAAAGCCAAAACTATTCTAACAGTCTCAAATCTTGCTACGGGTGAAAAGGTTTCAAAATAATCAACTTCATGCTTTTTTACATATCTTTTAGTGACCAGCCTCGCCTTATCCTTCTACACACTTTCATCGGGTTGGTACTTTACTTTGTTGACCCATTTCATGCCAATTGCTTTTTTCTCCGGTGGCAAATCTACAAGCTCCCGCGTATTATTCCTTTCAATGGCGGACATCTCCTCCTTTATTGAATTCTCCCACTCTTCTTTCTTATAAGCTTCATCATAACTTAAAGGTTCTGTAACCAAAAGAGCATAAGTGGAAGCATATATATCACCCAAAGACTGCATTTTTGATGGCTGAGATTCACTGTTTTGCGGTGATTCACTACTGCTAGATGGGCTACTTCTAGTTGGACTGTTTTGCAATGATTCACTACTACTAAATGGGCTACTAGTTAAGCTTCTAGTTGGACTGTGCATAGAAGACATATGACGTGAATTTACAACCTCTTGTAGCTGAGTTAATTCTGTCCCATCATCTACAAAGGATATATTCTGATATTTATCACCAACTTGTTGCCAAATACTGTTCTCATCGAAAATAACATCTTGACGAATGATTAGCTTCTTAGTAAGAGGATTATACAAACGATAACCTTTAGTTTCAGCACTTTACCCAATAAAAATGCACTTTTCGCTTTTCTTATCCAACTTAGTACAATCAGTAGAATCAATTAAGGCATATACAATGGAACCAAAAAACTTTTAAATTACTTACATTGGGCTTAACTCCCCATCATGATTCATAAGGTGTTTGATTTCTTACTGCTTTTGTTGGAGATATGTTGAAAAGATGGATTGCGGTAGCTACTGCCTCGACCAGAAAAATATTCAAAAGCTTATTATCATTTAGCATACTCCGTGCCATTTCTATAACCGTCAAATTTTTTCGCTCAGCAACTCCATTATGTTTTGGAGTCGTTCTTACTGTTAGTTTCCTCCGGATACCATTTTCTTTGTAAAAGAGAGTAAATTCGTCGGATAAGAACTCTCCCCCTCTATCAGTTCTGAGAGTTTTGATTGCATAGCCACTTTGTTTCTCTGCAAAGGCTTTGAACTATTTAAAACTATTCAAATGCCTCGAATTTCAGAGTATGTAAAAGCACCCAACTCATACGGGAAAAATCATCAGTAAATAATAGAAAATATTTACTATTATTTAAAGATAAAATTTTTGTCGGTCCACAAATATATGCGTGAACTAATTCCAAAGGCATCTTCGCTCTTCAAGCTTTACCAACCAAAAAGGGCAGCTTGTGTTGCTTTTCGTAAACACAACTTTCACAAACACTATCAACTGAACCAATAGATGGCAATCCCTTCACCATGTTTTTTTGACCGAACAATTTCAGCCCATTAAAATACAAATGCCCATACCTTAAATGCCAAAGCCTAGACTCGTCACGAACATTAGCAAACATTGCACAAACATGATAACTCAAGAGGAAATATTTTGTTTTCAGTCATGTGGACTTTAAAAACAGAATTTTTAGATTTTCTATTTTTAATTTCATACATTCCATCATGAAAATGAACTAAATACCCCTTTTGAATTAACTGACCCACACTAAGCAGGTTATGTGCCAAACCATGAATATAGTAAACATCATGAACTAGATTTTTAATACTTGACTTGGTTTTAATTGAAATTGTCCCTTTTCCTTCAATCTGTACTTGTTTGCCATCACTAAGCCTGACCTTTAATTAAACTAATTCATTCATCATTTGAAACAGTCCCCTTTTTCCTGTCATATGGTTGCTACAACCATTCTCTAGAAACCAAACACAATTCTTACTTATGTTAGAATTTAAATAAGTAAGAAAAAGGCTACCTTCCTCTTCCTTTTCCTCGACAAAATTGGCTTGTTGTTTGGCTTTCTCAATCTTCTCCGAGAAATTTCGTGCTATATGACCATAGTTGTTGCAATTATAGCACTTCCTTCCTTTGTTATCCTGCCTGTCAAAATGCCCCATATCAGACCTTCCTCTACCTCTTCCACGACCACGATAGCCACCTCTACCTTGGCCTCTGCCAAATTTCTTTTGTACGAAAGAGCCTTCACCAAATTTTCCTTTATCTTAGAGCTCCACTTTGGTTTGAAAGGTATGCTCAAGATTCTTCTTCTTTGACCTGTTAATTCTCTCTTCATGTGCTAAAAGAGAACCCATTAATTTATTAAGAGAAAATGTAGACAAGTCCTTAGACTCCTCAATGGCTATAACAACATGATCAAATTTATTCGGTAGACTCCTTAATATCTTCTCCACAATTTTCTGATCTAAGATAGTCTTTCCAAAATCTCATTTGATTAGCTATACCAGAAACTCTAGAGAAGAAATCTTGAACATACTCATTACCTTTCATGAAGAATGTCTCAAACTCTCTTCTAAAAGTCTACAGTTTACTGTTGTTATATTCTTGTCTCCATAGAACTCTTGCTTCAAAATAGTCCACGCTTCATTGGACTTCGTGGCACCATCAATTCGAGGAAATATAAGGTCAGTTATAGCCTATTGCAAAACAAGTAGAGCCTTCGCATCCTTTTTGCGAAGTTCTCTAACATCATTTGCATTCTCTGCAAAACCATTCTCAACCAAATCCCACCAGTAAATGAAGGAATCAAGGATTGAGAAAGATTTTGGAACATTACAGTTTGCCATAGTTGCGAAAAGCTTACTCAAACCTTTTGTCGAACACCATGTGTGCACAACAATAAGACCCACTGATGATGCTACATAAACAATCCAAAAAATTCCAACGCCCAACGTCAATCAAACCTGACTCTAATACCAAAAATGTTGGCGCAATAATAGAACACCACTGCAAAAAATTAAATCAAGCAAACAAACAAACTCTGCTACAGTAGAAACAGAGCAAGAATAATGGAAAGAATAAAGACTTTTATTGAGAAGAAGAAAGCTAAATATCAGACCCACTTAATTACAAATAATAATGAATCAACAACTACATAAAAAAGATACTAGCATAGCAAAGTAAAGTGCTTAGTTACGTGAGCCTGAAGAAGTGGAAGTAGTTCCACTTTTATGCTTCTTCCTAAAGAATAGCCAAGTCTATTAAATGAATCCCTAACCACTACTGCTTTACTTTTCAACAGACTCTAATAAAAAATCTCACATGTATCATATTTAACATAAGTCACGTGCATCATATTTTATTAACCTTAGATAGGAATTATATATGTTGTTTTGCATAAGTTTTGTCCTAAGATTGAGGGTTTGAAAATGGTAATAATCATGGATTTGGGTTTCATTCTCTTGTACTGCTATGGAGATTGATGAAAAGGAAAAATTATTGAAAATTTGTGGTGCCTAGTTCTAAAACCTAAGTTTTTTTCTATTTTTTGTTTGCTTTAATACAGTTATTTATTATATTTTAATATTTTAATACAGTCAACACGTATTTTTCTACAATTAAACCATATAAAATCAATCAGGTCCAACTGGGTTTCCAGTTGGATCGGATATTCTTGCTGTCGGGGAATATTCGTACGACGGCGCAACCATTTGTAGGCCCCATAAAGGAAAACTGTCGGATGAAGAAAACGGCAAGTTTGAGTTTTTTTAAATAATGGCGTAGTTGTTACCGTTAACACTGTTGGAATACCTGGTGTTTAAAGTACAGTAATACGCGTGGTTGTACAGTAGCACACGGTATTGCACAGTATTTTTGGATTATTGATTCTTATGTAAGAAGACACTACTCAATAATTGTAATAGTAATTACTGTTCAATATTTTATTTTATTGATTCAATAATTGTTACGTTGATATTTTATATTATTGTTGTTTCAATAATTGTCATTGCACAGTATTTTCCATTATCAGATCAATAATTCATATTATTTGAATAATATTATTAGATAACATTATTGGCAATGTCTAAGAAAGTTCTGTCTAGAAAAGTGATTTGGTCACCTAATTGCGCGCCAGTAAGGAGAAATCCTTATCGAAAAGTCCCCCCTTTTCTGGGACCGACCTGGTTGTCAGTATTATAGTTCTGTAATATTATTTATGAATAATTAATTATTGATTTATATGATAAGAAAATATATATTTTATGCGGATATAAACGAATGAATTAATGATGAGATGTTTTATCAGTGTTTTGTCGGAATGGAGGTGTTGAAAATCATCCGTATGTAGATTTTGGTCATTTTTCGTTGAGAATTTGGAAAAACTTTCTTCTATAAAGTTGTGGAGAATTAAATTTCCTATGGAATGGACATATGATTCGAATTTTTCTGATAAAAAGTTTATTTATTATGAATTATTGAAGTTCCAGAATAATTAATTTTTGGGGTTATAAATATTTTTTTATAAAAAACGTTTTTAATATGGTGGGACCCACTTGTAGAGTGCTGAGATTGTGATGTGGTGTGCTAAGAAAAAAAATAATACATTTAATAAAATTTTATTAAATTTTTTGCTTTGGCGTTCTAAGTATTTTCCTATAAATAGGGTGCTTAGGTTAGAATTGAAAATCACACCAGAATCTGAAATTTCTCTCTATAATATCGAGCGTATTTTTATAAGTATTTAGATACTTTGAGAGTTGATAAGCAGTGTAAGTTTTCTTCAGCATTATATCAGATATTTCTGCCAGAAGTACTGTTCTTTTGAGGTAAGGGAGGTTATTTTTTTCGTAAATGATATTATTTGTTTCAATATCATTATACCGAAATATTGGTGTGAATTTTATTATGAAATTTTTACCTTTTCATGTCGAGGTTACTATTCACGTATACGACACTATTCACGTATACGACACTATTCACGAATACGGTGCTATTCACAAGTACTATTCACGAAGTATGATTTTTCTTGTGGAATTTTTTTCTTTACGTGTCGGGATTACTATTCACATATACGGCACTATTCACGTATACAGTATTATTCACGTATACGGCACTATCCATAGAAATATTAAAAAAAAAATCTTTGTCCAAGTTGTCTATTATAGTTACTATATTTGATTGTATCCATATTTTGATCTTCATTCTTGAATTTTGCTTCATAATTGATTATTATGGAGTATTTTTGAACTTGGATAAACTAAAGTACGAATTCCTAATCTTTGTCCTTTTATCTCTCTGGATTCGTTTCTTTGAAAATATTTTTATCATCCTCATTCCTAAATGGTTATATAACTAAATATCTTTGGCCTGTAGTGCAAAGATGAATGATTACCTGATGAATATCTTTGGCCCGTAGTACAAACATGGACAGGTGTTGAGACGAACATGACTAACTGGGGATACGAATGAATATCTTTGGCACGTAGTGCAAAGATGAATTTTTGATTCAAGATGTATATTGATTAATGTTTCAGGGATAAAATATTGATAATGGACTTTTAAATCATAGAAGATAGTAGACTTCATTCTCTACTTAACTCTTCTAATGAATTGTTATTTCCGCTGCGAATATTGATCTAAAACTTGTTGTCCATTATATTTTATCTGATTTATTGAAAGCTAACGATAATTTGTTTTTTATTATCTTAATCATAATATTCTTTACTGGGCTAGTTGAGCTCACCATTTTCTTTTTTGTTCTATTTTTCTTCTCAGGAGGCGAGAATATAGCGGAAACTCGTCAGGGTATGGAATGATGGTTCTAGACAGTTGTTTTAACAGTCCTCACTATTTTATAAAATAGTGTATCAATAATTGTAATGATGACTTATTTGAGTGTGGATATTGTCTAGAAGACAATAATTATTTTTAAACTCACAATACATGTGTTGTCGTATTTTGCAAGACAATTGTAATAATAAAGTTGCAGTTATTTCTGTACCATATATTTGACAACTCAAAATGGTTTGTGTGGACCTATTTTGGGGGCGTCACAGTCGGTCCAAGATTTGCAGTCACTCCTAGACGCTTTTTCACAATTTGTTGTGAATTTTCACATGAACAAATTATATGTCAGTATGCTTGAATTGCTTAACATGTTGAAAAGAGTCACTTTCTTGCAAAGAAAGACTAAGTCTTACTGATAGATGAGTCTTCCAAGAAAAGGAAAATGACCAAAGGATTTTCTAAAAAGAAGAAAAGTTTAAAGAAGACAAAAGGAAAGGCAAAAACCATGGAAAATAAGAAGAAAAATGATGTGAATAGCAAAAGAGTTTACTTCCACTGCAATAAACATGGACACTAGAAAAGAAACTGCAAGGAGTATCTTACTGAGGCTAAGCAGAAGAAGCTTGATGAAACTTCGGTTACATATATAGGTTTTTTCATGATTAAAATAAAATCTTCTATAAGTCAAAGTTCTACTTGGGTATTAGATACCGCATGTGGTTCTCATATATGCAATTCTTTGAAGGGACTAAGCAGAAGTAGAAGGTTAAACAAAGGAGAAGTAACCCTACGTGTGGGGAAAGGAGTAAAAATTGTTGCATTAGTCCTAGGAACTTATAGTTTAGTATTGCCTACGCGCAATTTTATTAATTTAGTAAATTTGTTATTATGTTCCAATTCTTATTTGAAACATTATTTTTACTCCGTTGTTGGACAAGAAAGGTTTAATTTGATATTATATTTAAGAACAATGGTTGATTTATTTATAAGGCTAATATTTTGTTTAGAACTAGTAGATTAATTGATGGACTTTATATACTTGACTTACATGAGAATATTTTACAAATTAAATAAACTAATAAAAGGAAAGTAGTTGATGTGAATCATACCTTCATATGGTATTGTAGACTCGGTCACATTAATAAAACAAGACTAAACAAGTTGCATAAAGATGGGCATTTAGAGTCATTTGATTATGAATTATATACAACTTGTGAATCTTGTCTTATGTGTAAGATCACTAAAGCTCCATTTAGTGGACATGGAGAGAGAGTTACAGGATTGTTAGAGTTGGTACACACATATTTATGTGAAAGGTTTCAAAATGATAAGCTTGAGACAAGATCTAACAAGTTCAAATTTGTGGGATATTCTAAAGAAAGTTTAGGGTATTATTTCTATAATCCTATTGAGCAAAAGGTGTTTGTTGCGAAACATGATGTCTTTTTTAAAAAGAAGTTTGTCTTTGAAGGGGATAGTGGGATGAAAATAGATCTTGAAGAAGTTCAAGAACCATAAATCACTACAGGTCAAATGGATAAACAATTTCAAGTAGAGATACCTTATTTACCATAATCGAATCGTAAATCTAAAAGAGTAGCGAAAATACCTGAAAGGTATGGATTCATCATACCTTAAAATTAAATAATCCTAGCACGAGTTATAATCCTAAGACTACTAATCTTAAAATTAAATAATTCTAGCATGTTTGTTTACATTGAGATTATTTATAAGATAACTTAAACTAATTTCATACTATGTTTATTTTGTTCAGAATTATGTAAACGATTGAACAAAACCTTAGCATTTAGACTATTATACTATTAACAGTAATAACAAAGAGATCACATTCTCAAGCATGAAAATAACTAGATTGATGAAATAGGATACACAAGACATTTTTAAAATTAAAAAAAAAAGTAATGATTTATTTTATCCATAGATTTTTAATTCTAAATAGTATGAATTATAATATCTTATTGAATATGATATTAAATAATTTATCATTTGAAGTCATTTTGTCAATCTTGACTCAGAAACGGATCCACACTTGGGTGAGTATGGGCTCCAAACCCTACAAATATTTTTTCATTTTTTTATCTTTTTTATTTTTTTATATAGGTATATATATATATGACATATTTCTAATATTATGCTGTTTTGGGGTTAATGATTAAATTTTTCAAGCAATGTACTGCTACTTTAATATATTATACATTTTTGAGATTATGTCTATATTCAATTTTTCTTAAATGTAACTCATTGTCGCTATATGTTCTCTTTCACTATCTAACAAAGCAAAACAAAAAAAAAACTCAACACCATTCGACCATATTCAGTTTAATCAAAGGTTGGAGTACACAGTAAACTAGCTACGAGATAAATTAGAAGCTAAGATACTTTATATTTTTATACTTTAAAAAAACAATAATAAATATTAATATATTTAACGTTTTAAAATTTTATTATTATTCTTTATTTCTCTTTATATTTTTTTTATATTAAGCCTTCACTTAGTAAAAGTCATGCAACCAGCTGTTTGAACTATTTGTAATTTTTAAAACAAATAAGGAACTTAAAATTAATACTCCAATCTAAAATGTTATTCTTACAAATAAATATGGTCTTAGAGTTCAATAATCCAAATCTCTCATATCATTATTTACATAAAAATAAATTTGGATTCCCTCCAATTTCATTCAATACATCATATTTTTATTGTTGTGAATAGTACAATTGAAATTGATACTGAACTAACTAATTTGTTTTATTGAATAGTTTGTTTTTAAAATGAAAGTAATCTGACACACTTTCACCATTTAATGAACATTTGGATTTTTCATCAAAATTCAATGGATGAAAATTCATTTAGAATTTTAACGGTGAAAATAATTTTTATGATTCTAATTTTTTTTGTAAGAATGATCTTAATATCATCAACTATCTATTAACATATTTTGATTATTAAATAATTTTTTTAAAAAAAAGTGTAATTAATAAAAGCCAAATCCCATAAAAATCATCTCCCTTTAAGAGTAGGAAATTTTGTTTTTCTACTCTTTTTAAATTTAAAATAAATTGACGTGCTTCATTTAACTTTTTATAATAATAAATTTTAAAATTATTATTATTATGAATATTGGGGTGTAAATATTTGGGTCCGAATTATATGGTGGGTCATAGTCCACGTGGAATTATTTAATTCATGTGGGGATATTTTTGGTAGTTGAAGGATTTAAGGAATTAAAGATTCCTAATTATATTTGATTTATCCCTAAGGAAAGTGTCAGGTTTCTAACCGACTTTCTTTCTTTAAGGGAATTGTATTTGATCCTATTAAGAAATTATACCTAATGAGGAACTCTAATCAAATACGGGAAAAGACTCTTAAGGTGGTGAGACTACTATAAATACATACAAGGCTTTAGCCTGATTTTAAGGTACACACAATTCATTATTATTTTATTATTTTACAGCACTAGAGCATTAAGTATCCATTGTTAGCCTTATTCAGCATGTACTAATTCTTACATCGGAGCTATCTCCCGGCGGCCCAAGCTATCAAGCTTTTGGTGTGTTTATCCGTTTCTGTGCAAGATTTGACGCAATTTGGTGATTGTAGCGCGTGGACGAATTAATCTTGGCGTTAACAATGAAGATATCATTTTATAATTTTTATAATTATATTGACTAAAATTAAACGGATTCATATTCAATTTAGATTTAAAAACTTCTTAAATCGATTTCAAAAAAGTAACATTAATCCTATATTTTTGAAGGAATTGAGTATATTAAAATTGTTGTAATGTTCTTATAAATTCTTGCTGGTCGATTATGAGTTAATTTAGTTGACCCATAATACATAAATGACAGCAATTTCTTTATTTCTTAAATACATAATGTATAAATAAATTACAGCAATTTCTTTATTTTTAATAAAATTCAATTATTTTAGCCCACCATCATCATGCATGGGCATGGGCATGGCCATTGGTATATAACTGGTAAGAAGCACGCTTTCCTCTGGAAAGTTAAACTACATTAAGTTTCATCACAGATGCATATGTATCATTCCTGTCCATTTGTTCTACCTTACAAAAGTCAAAAATAAATACACTACTTGGCAAATTTCACATTATTTTTTTCTTTCTCTTTTTTTCAATTTAGTTCTTTATATCTATTATCTAACCTAGTTGATTGACAAGAATATACAGTTAAGTTTCATCAGCTACAATATGCAATATTCTCTTTCCCTTGTCTTACCTTAATTCCTACGCTGAAAATTAATAGAATCTGATACTCCGTTTAAATTGAATGAATGAAATGTTAGACGAAATGGAATAATTTTAAGATATTTTAAATATATGTTTGGTTGTTGGTGATGGTGGTAGGTGTTGTCATATAATGGCAAAATTATCACATACATATATTTATTTTATTAGAATAGAATATTTTATTCCACCATCTCCTCACGGAATAAAAGACAAAGGGATAGAATGAATTTTCATTGGCAAAAAACACTTTTTGGCCACTGTGGTTATAGTGTTTTAAACAATTAGTCACTGTACTTTTAAAATATTCAATTAACCCACTGAACTTTTTAAAAATATGCAATCAACCCATTCCGTTCAAATTGAGTAACAGACGTTACAAAATATCCTACGTGGCTTTTTTGAAAAAAATAAATATTAAGTGTATTTGCTGACTGGGCGGCTTTTCTTACGTGACTTTTTTGAAAAAAAATAAATATTACGTGGCACTTTATAATTTTAAAAAATCTGTTTTTTAAAAAAATATAATCTTTTTTAAAAAATAATTTTTTTAAAAAAACAGAATTTTTTTTAAAAACAGATTTTTTAAAAAAAACAGATTTTTTAAAAAAAATAGAATTTGTAAAAAAACAGAACTTTTTAAAAAATCTGTTTTTTAAAACAGATTTTTGTAAAAAAAATATAATTTTTTTTTAAAAACAGATTTTTTTCTAAAAATAGATTTTTTTTAAAACAGAATTTTTTAAAAATTCTCTTTTTTGAAAAATCTGTCTTAAAAAAAAGTATAAAAATACTTTTAAAATAGTTTTGAAAAATACTTTTATACTTATAAAAATACTTATAAATTTTTTAAAAATACTTATATTTTAAAAAATTAAAAAACAGGTTTTTTTAAAAAAAATTAACATTTTAAAGTTTTAAAAATAACAAAAAGATAATAAAATAAAATAAAAATTAAAAAAATATTTTTTTTAAAAAACAGATTTTTTTAAAAAGTAGAAATTTTTTTAAAACAGAATTTTTTTAAAAAGCATATTTAAAAAAAACAGAATTCTATAAAAAAAATATATTTTAAAAAAATAGAATTTTTTTAAAAACAGATTGTTTAAAAAATTGAATTTTTAAAAAAAACAGATTTTAAAAAAAATAGAATTTGTAAAAAAACATAACTTTTTAAAAAATCTGTTTTTAAAAAAAATAGATTTTTTTAAAAAATATATAATTTTTTTAAAAATTAGATTTTGTTAAAAAGTAGATTTTTTTTAAAAAAAGTTCCGTTAAAAAGTACATTATCTTTTTTTTAAAATCTGTTTATATTTAAAAAGCTGCTAAAAAAATTCTATTTTTAAAAAATTCTATTTTTTTTTAAAAAAATAATATTTTTAAAAAACAGATTTTTTTTTTTAAAATAGACTTCTGAAAAAATATACTTTTTTAAAAAAACAAATTTTTTTTAAAACAGATTTTTAAAAAACAGATTTTTTTGAAAAACGGAACTTTTTAAAAAAACAGATTTTTCAAAAAAATTTGACTTTTAAAAAAAAAAGAATTTTTTTTAAAAAACAGAACTTTTTAAAAAATCGCTTTTTTTTTACAAAACAGATTTTTTTAAAAAAATCTGTTTTAAAAAAAATCTATTTTTTTTAAAAAAATCTGTTTTTTAAAAGTTCTGTTTTTTACAAATTCTATTTTTTTTAAAAATCTGTTTTTTTAAAAAAAAACTGTTTTTAAAAAAATTCTATTTTTTTAAAAAAAATATATTTTTTTAAAAAACATATTTTTTAAAATTATAAAGTGCCACGTAATATTTATTTTTTTCCAAAAAAGCAACGTAAGAAAAGCCACCCAGTCAGCAAATACACTTGATATTTATTTTTTTTCAAAAAAGCCACAGGATATTTTGTAACGTTTGTTACTCAATTTGGACGGAATGGGTTGATTGCATATTTTTAAAAAGTTCAGTGGACTAATTGAATATTTTAAAAGCACAATGGCTAATTGCTTAAAACACTATAACCACAGTGGCCAAAAAGTGTTTTTTGCCAATTTTCATTCCATTAATATGATTTATTATTCAAAATAATCATTAAATACATTATTTTTATTTAGTTAATTCCTCATTTATATTCACTCGATCGAAACGTAGCATAACCGTTTTACGTATATAAAAGGAACAATTACAGAGGGGAGTTATAAACAGTCGAAGTATCACGTAACAAAAATAATAATCACAAATAAATTTAAAAACCATTAAAAAAATTAATTAATGGTCAAAAGAGACCTGTTTTACGTAGACCAAACAAACAGTCACAAATAATTAAAAACAGCCAGTAAATTGTTTTACGTAAACCAAACAAACAATCACAAAGACTTGTAAGTGGTCAAAGTTTGGGGTGATCATATTTAATAAAAATAGGCTTGAAGTGCATAGCAAATGGGGACACTAACTAACCAACCCACTTAGATATTATGGTTAACAACATCCAGATAATATTTCAAATGAAATGATCATACATGAGAAAAAGATGCTGCATGTGTATTTTGATTAAATCTACAAAAGACCTACCAAACAAAAGTTGTATCTAAAAAAAAAAAAAAAAGTTTGTCAACCCTGACATGTTACATCTTTGATTATATGCTGGCTAGCTAGCTAGGGATCACAAATTTAGTCCAACTTTAAATATCAAAATTCTGAGGTGAAGGAGGCCACAATGGGAAACAAGTACTCATTTCCCCAATGTCATTTTCATGAGCTGCTGCTTTATTTTGGTCTTCCCCAATTATTCCCTCAAGTTCAAGTTCATAATTTTCCAAGTATCTTAACCACTCACTTTGTTCATTTTCCATTTCATGTTTTTCTCTCAAGTTTGAGCTTGGCATGGAATCCATTTGTGGGGCTTCAAAACTCTCCAAATTCTCTAACGCATTCCAAATGTCAAATTCTGAATCCAAAAATGATTCATTATTCATCTCATTCGCCGCGCTATGAACTTCACCAAGCCCCTCAGAGTTCAATACAGACTCCATTTCGTCGCTAGGTCTTGCGCCGTTGCCTTGACTTGAGCTCGATAAATTTGAAACAATGGAGGAAAAAGAACTTGATCTCAATGTTTCTTTTGGTTTATTGTTTTCATGACAACTATTTGTCAAAGGATCTGGCATTTTGGTCACATAATCTTCATCATTCAATCCCTTCTCCACATTTAGGTCTCCGCACGACACGTTTGAAGTACTAGACGAAGAGGGGGACGAGGGGGGAATTATTGAAGTGCCCTTGTGACATTCAGAATCTTTTTTTATCAATCTTTTCTTTAAATGTGTATTCCACACATTTTTAATCTCGTTATCCGTTCGTCCAGGCAACTGAGCAGCAATTTTTGACCACCTGAAATTTTATTTAATTGTGTAAACTTGGTATTAATTAGATAGAATTAAACAAACAACTTCTAGAATTAATCACCAAATTAAGCATTAATTATTAAAAGAAATAATATGTTTTAATTATAAAGAATATTTTTATTGCATGTGTAGTCCTTACTTGTTTCCGTAAGAGTTGTGTAGCTTTATTATGGCTTCCTCCTCTTCTAGAGTGAAGTTCCCACGCTTAACATTAGGGCTTAGGTAATTTATCCATCTCAATCGGCAACTCTTTCCGCATCGCGCCAACCCTATACATGAATAAAAATTTAAAAAAAATGTTAACTTGAGATCGATTAGTTTATATATATATATATATATATATATATATATATATATATATATAAATAGGCCACTAAGTGGAGAGGATTAGTGTTAATTAATATTTGTGTTTTTTTGTTCTAAGTGGACCAATTAATTAGGACTTAATATTGTACCTTTTCTTGTCCAACTACCTTTGAAGCTAAAGTATTTCTTGTGTTTAGATATGGTAAATTAATGGCAAGTTGGCATTACAAAAAAAATAAAAATTAAAGTATGCTTAGTTTTCACTAGTTTAGAATGAACACTAGTACTGCAAGTCAGAAGAAGAATGAAACATTTGTCCACTATAAGTAGCTTCTATCAGTTTTCTTTCCCTTTCATTTGTTGCTTGACCTTTTGAACTTTGAATTGGATGATTAAAAGAAAGACGGCCTTGTTATCATGCTTAATATATATATATATATATATATATATATATATATATATATATATATATATATAGGAATGAATAAAGAAATATATATGAGATAGGTTGTTTCTTTTGATTTAGGTCATACATATGATCAGAATCAGTAGGAAACATGGACACAGCGGAATGATGTGTAATGTGGAAAATGTGGTTAAACATCAATTTGGATTTCAGAAGGAAAAGATAAAAAGACAACAATCTCATTGGCATTCAGTTCTTTTATACATATAAAAAATAATCAAATAAAGTTATTATCAAGTTCAAGAGCTATATTTAATAATTTATCATATATCAATCCAATAATTGTCTAAAGATGGGAATAAGGAGGAAAAAAGAAGAAAGTGATTAATATATATTCTGTTTATCAAATGAAATAAATTAAGGTTTCTTTTATATATATATAAAATGTAATGCACTTAGTTTTGGTGATTCTCTATATGCAATTATAACTTATTCAAACTTAAGGAGAAAAAGGAAAAATATATGTAAAATTTTGAACTTAATTGTAAACAGACCCTGACCACCTTGAGGTAGATATCTTTTTCACTGCTACCACTAAGCAATCGCAAGCTAAGTAACTAAAACTTCAAAATTAATTCATTTCCTATTTTCATTTTTATATATATAGATCATATATATACCAGATATGCTAAAATTAATAATTAATGATAATTCATTTAACATGCATTACATATAAACAAAAAACAAAAAACAATTTTTTATTATTATTATTATTATTTAATTTCTAGATGTAAATTAATTTTCATGAATATGATCATGTATGTTATGTATTCAGCAATCATTAAACTTACCAGCTTGTTTAGGAAGTGAGCGCCAGTTTCCATGGCCATTCTTCTGAATAAAAGCTGCTAGTCTCAAATCTTCTGCAGGACTCCATGGCCCTTTTTTCACATTATTCTTGTCACAACAAGGGGCTCGCCCTTTGCCAGCCATGTATTTAATAAATTTATATACTTATAGATTCAAGAGTTATAATTAGTACAAATTAACTCCAACTGAACTCCACACAGGACATATATATATATAACAGCCCCCCTCTCTGTCTCCCTATATATAGGATGAAGGAAGAGAGAGAAAATGAGTGAGAAAGAGAGAGACATAAAGATTGACTACCCCAACAAGCTTCATGCCAGATTTTCTACCAAATAATTACTAGTGGTACTACTTATAACAAATTTATTTATTTAAAAAAAGAAAGATAATTATTACTAATATTCATAATTAATTGTGGATACACTTTTTAAAAAGATTCTTATATGAAGTATTATCCATTTAGTACAAATCCATAAAAGGAGATTACTAAACGTTACTCCCTCCGTTCATTTAAATTTTATCCATCTTTTTAGAAATATTTGAAATTTATTCTAGATTTTTTATAATCCATACATTAAATACCATTATGTATCTCTTTCATCTTTACAATAAATTTTAAATGGCTAATTAATATTGAGCTGTTATATATCGAACTTGATTAGTCAGACAAAAAATTAGTTTCATATTTTAATCTTTTATGCTAAAATGTCAATGAAAAAAAATAGAAAATTGATATTTTCACATGTTAAAATGATATTTTCACATAATTCTCTCTCACATAGAGGTAGGACACACTCGCTATTCATGTGAGAGGGAGGGATCATATGGAAATATTAATTTTTTATGTAAATTAAATATCAGTTCCCAAAAAATTTGGAATACTCCCTTCATCCCTTAGTATAAGTCGTTTTAAAGAAGTGTTTTTAATTTGTCCCTTAATATAAGTCATTTGAGAATTCCAAGTAAGTATTAATTGCTTAGTTTCCACTATTACCCCAAGTATTAAATAAAACTTTAGTTCTCTCACTATTTTTTCCCCAATAAATAACACTCTCTTTTTTCAATACAAGGACAATATAGACAATTGATATTATATTTAATATTTATACAATCATTTTTTCAATACTTGTGCACAATTCTAAAACAACTTATATTTATTCTCTCTTCATATTTATCCATCTTTTTGGAAAGTGAAATTTATTTATTTATTTATTTATTGATTTCATACTATCACCACATTAAATATCACTTTGTGATCTCAATCATCTTTTCAATAAATTTTAAAAAGATTATTAATATTGAGATGTTATGTCGAATTAATTTGTTCTGCCAGACAAAACATCAATTTCATTCTTTAATTTGTTTTCTCCTAAAACGTCAACAAAAAAGAATGAGGGTGCCAATTAATTTATATATCTATACATTTTAAAACAATTTAGTAAGCAATAAATTTACCCAAAATTTTATTTGCATTAAAAAATTTGACTCAATATAATAAATAATCACAAAATAACACAGTATTTAATTAATTTAATTTATCCATCAGCTACAATGTATACATCCATTATATTGGTAAGAAAATGGTGAGAACTACTCAAAGAAAGTGACTTTTCACATTTTATTTATGCATGCATTGTATTAGTCTTCGGAATGGACCTACTTTGGACTCATGATCACATTACATTCAGATTATAGGTGAACACAATTCCTTAATCATACCGACTTTTCCTTTATATATATATATATATATATATATATATATATATATATATATATATATATATATATATATAGCTCAGTTCTCTCCAAAGAACTGGATGAAGTAAACTAAGAGTGAACCGATTATAGCGGGGTTTTTTCCGTCACTATAACATAAAAAACCAGTTTTCTATGCTATAGCGACGGAAAAAATCATCGCTATAGTCAATTCGTTCTTAGTCCGCTCCTTCCAGTTCGTTAGAGAAGAGAACTATATATATATATATATATATATATATATATATATATATATATATATATATATATATATATAATTCGACTCTTTAATAAATCGGTTAACCGGCAATGACGATGATTTGAATCGTCGTCATAACCTGTTCTTCACGAACTGATTCATCAGAGAGATTTTTATATATAGAGAAAGAGACCGGTTCTAATGAACCAGTCTTTAGTGACGAACATATCCGTCGCTAAAGGCTGGTCCGTCAACGGACCAACCCGTTAGAGAACGATTATATATATATGTATATATATATTTCTACAATACAGTAAAACCTCTATTTAGGAATAGACTTGGGACCAAACTATTTGTATTCTAATTGAGAGGTTATTACTAAATAGAGGTATTGGTACAAAATATTTTCTGAACACCCAAAAATATTCACTTCAACAAAAATATCAATAAGAACTCCCTAATAATTACTATTATTCAAAAAATATTTATGCAAAGTAGTCTTTTATAGGAAAATATAATTTTTTATAGGAAATATAGTCTTTTTTAGGAAAATATAGTTCTTCATGAGAAATGTAGTTCTTTATAGGAAATATAGTCTTTTATAAAAAATATAGTCTTTTAAAATTAATATTGTCTCTCATATATATATATATATATATATATATATATATATATATATATGAAATTATTACTATATAGAGGTATAGTTTCTTAATACAGGATTTAAAAATATATAACATATTACAATTTAGATATTATTCCTATTTATAATTGGTCCAAATTAAGACTAATTTTTTTTATAATATTATAGAAATTATTCTTATATAAAATATTTTTAAATAGGAGTTTTACTGTAGTTATTTTAAATTTAATTTATGAGAAAATATTTTCGTAATCCGTGACGAATTTTACGTGGAAATTTTGTGAATTAGCGCCTAGGCCCTTCTGGGTTATGGCCTAACCTAAACTATAGAGTACGTGATTATTTTTTAAAATTTCGTAACAAATTGCGTGCTGACACTTGACAGATTTGTGGCCTTGTGGGGTCAGCAAGAATTATATTTGTATGTATATATGAACCAAAATGCTTTTACTGTAGGGTAGGCTATTTAATTTGCTAGCTCTACTTAAGAACTGATTCTAATTTTCTTTATTTATCCTTAATCAACAACATAATTAAAAGCACAAATTTAATTTCACTAAATTTTGATTCAGTAAATTGATTTTGTATTGAAATTAGTATAAGTATTATCTAAATTTATAACTATTAAATACTCTCTCCGTTCCATAATAAACGTCGTAATTTAACTTTTATAATCAAATTGACTATTTTTTTAATTAATAATTTTTAAAAAAAAACAAAATATACTCCAAGTTATAATGATCATAATAAACTACAGAGAATTTACTATTAGTGCCAAGTTTCAGAATTAGAAAATTCTATATAAATATTTTTAATTAATAATTCTAAAAATAGTCAATTTAATTATGTAAGTCAAATTAGACGTTTATTACGGGATAGATGGAGTACTATCTAAATTTGAAAAATATTCAAAAGGAACCCCAACCTGTTAGAAAAAAAAGAAGATATTTTTTGTTTTTATATCTCGTAGGAAAAGAAAATTCTAAAAGAATTTTTATTATTGGTTCTACCAATTTTAATAGAAGTTTTTTTATCACAATTTTATGTGAGATCATAATATATCTTAAAATAATTTATGTATGATAATTCTATCATACAATTTAATGAAGTAATTAAGATATTGAAAACAAATCTTTTAATATATCTAGCAATCTATTATATTAATATCAGTGTTGAATTTTAATATTAAATTAAGGCCTAAATATGGATTAATACCTTGAACTTGTAAGTTTTTTCTACTTTGGTGATTGTTGTAAGACCACAGCTTATTAATGAATAAAATCAAATTTTTTTAAAATATTATTGTGAATAATAATGGGTTAATTTGATATAATACTTTGGTTATGGGTGAAATGTGTAAATTTTGTAAAATAAGCAAGTGGTTATAAAATATTCGTTTGGCCGGGGAATATTCTTGCTGTCGGGGAATATTCGTACGACGGCGCAGCCTTGTGTGGGCCCCATAACGGAAAGCGATTGGATGAAGAAAAACGACAAGTATAAGTTGTTTATAAATAACGGCGTAGTTGTTACCGTTAATACTGTTAGAATACCCGGTGGGTAAAATACAGTAGCACACGGTATTGCACCAATTATTGATTCTTACGTAAGAAGGCACTACTCAATAATTGTTACAGTTGTTATTATTCAATATTTTATTTTATTGATTCAATAATTGCTGCGTTGATATTTTATATTATTGTTGTTTCAATAATTGTTGCTGCACAGTATTTTTCTTTATCAGATCAATAATTCATATTATTTGAATAATATTATTAGATAACATTATTGGCAATGCCTAGAAAGTTCTGTCTAAGGAGAGGTTTGGTCATCTAATTGCGCGCCAGTAAGGAGAAATCCTTATTGGAAAGCCCCCTCTTTCTTGGGAACGACCTGGTTGTCATAAATGTGATTCTGTAATATTATTTGTGAATAATTAATTATTTATTCATATGATAAGTAAATATTTATTTTATGTGGATATAAATGAGGGATATATTCTTGTGGTTAAAAATGAAGGAGTTAATGTTGAGGTTTTTATCAGTATTTTTGTCGGAATGGAGGTATTAAAAATCAGGATTTTTGAGATATTTTGCGAGAGTTATAATTTTTAATCCGACCGTTGGATCGTGATAATTTTTGGATATGTTATACATATATAAGTTGAGTATATGTCCACAAGTTTTGAACCGTTAAAAATGAACGTATGATTTATTATGGATTTTACAAGATGATTGGTTCAGAAATTATTGGTTCACGAATACGGCACTATTCACGAATACGGCACTATTCACCGAAAAATAAAATTTTCTCTTTTTTGTCCAAGATGTCTATTATGGTTACTATCTTTGATTGTATCTATGTTTTGATCTTTATTTTTGAATTCTGCTTCACAATTGATTATTATGAAGTATTATTGATCTTGGATAAACTGTTATACGAATCCCTACTATTTGTCCATCTATCTCACTGAATTCGGTCTCTTTAAGATATTTTTCATCATCCTCAGTCCTAAATGATGATATTACTGAATATCTTTGGCCTGTAGTGCAAAAATGTATGATTACTTGATGAATATCTTTGGCCTGTAGTGCAAAGATGAACAGGTGTTGAGATGAACATGACTGACAGATGATACAAATGAATATCTTTGGCCTGTAGTGCAAAGATGAATATTTGGATAAAGATGATTATTAATTGATGTTACAGAGATAAAATATTGATGATGGACTTTTAAATCTTAGAAGATAGTAGAATTCATTCTCTACTTGACTCTTCTAATGGTTTGTTGTTTCCGCTGCAGTTGTTGATCTAAAACTTGTTGTCGATTATATTCTATCAGATTTTTCCATGTTGAATACTAATGATAATTTGTTGTATATTATCTTAGTCATAATATTCTTTACTGGGCTACTTGAGTTAACCCTTTTCCTTTTTGTTCCATTTTTCTTCTCAGGAGGTGAGAACATAACAGGATCTAGTCGGGATATGGAGTGATGGTTCTAGAAAGATGTTTTAGCAGTTCTCACTATTTCTGTAAAATAGTGTTTGAATAATTGTATTGAGTACTTATTTGAGTGTGGATATTGTCTAGAAGATAATATTTGTATTTAAACTCACAGTATGTGTTGTCGTATTTTGCACGATAATTATATTATTGAAGTTGTAGTTTGTTTTCTGTACCATGTATTTGGCGACTCAGAATGGGTGTTGTGTACCTATTTTGGTGGCGTCACAGTTGGTTTCAGAGCTTAGGGATATGATCCCTGGCTGAGATGTGAGACAAGAACTAGGAGGGGAGAGACGGGGAATTCCTTCGCTAGTATGACTTGACTAAGTTTATTTGGTATTTATTTGGTCGGTCAGAGTATAGGGATAATATATGACATGACTATTAACCCTTATTTTATGGCAGTATTTAAGAATGGCAGCTGAGAACGTTAATAATGTAGTAAATCAGACCGTGGATGTAAGACTCCAACTTATTAATGAATAAAATCAAATTTTTTCTAAATATTATTGTGAATAATAAGGGATTAATTTGATATAATACTTTGGTTATGGGTGAAATGTGCAAATTTTACAAAATAAGCAAGTACTTATAAAATATTCATTTTGTCGGGGAATATTCGTTTGGTCGTGGAATATTCTTGCTGTCGGGGAATAAGCCAAAACGCGAGAAACCCAAACGAGGTGATCACGGGTAAACTAATCTTGAATTCTTACGAAGTTTATACTTTACTAGATACCGGTTCTACCCATTCTTTTATCTCTCCTGCTTGTGCTCAACGTTTAAACTTGACTCCGGAGAAATTGGACTTTGACTTATCTGTTGAAACTCCGTTGGGTGAAACCTTCGTTACATCTACAGTTTATAAATCTTGCATGATCCAAGTTGGCACTATCACATTACCTGTTGATTTTATCTTTTTAAAGATACTTGCTTTTGATGTGATTTTAGGAATTGATTGGTTAACCACTCATCATGCTAAAATTTATTGTTTTCGTAAGGTTGTTAGTTTTCCTAACCAACCTGTCATACGAATTCAAACTACTAAACCACTAAAATCAGTCACTATCATATCAAGCCACAAAGCTATTCGTTTATTGAAAATCGGATGTCAAGCTTTCTTAGCCCATGTTATGGATTTGAACAAAGACAAGTCAGATTTGAATAATATTTCTATTGTTAGAGAATTTCCCGATGTATTTCCTGAAGAATTTCCTGGTCTACCCCCAGAACGTGAAGTTGAATTCTTTATTGACCTTGAACCCGGTACAAAGCCCATTTCTAAAACCTCATATCGAATGGCTCCTATTGAACTTTAGGAGTTAAAAGTCCAACTACAAGAGTTGTTGGACATCGGTTTTATTCGTCCTAGTACATCTCCTTGGGGTGCTCCTGTGTTATTCGTAAAGAAGAAAGACGGGAGTATGCGACTTTGTATCGACTATCGAGAATTGAATCATGTCACTATCAAGAATAGGTATCCGCAACCTCGCATTGATGACCTGTTTGACCAGTTGCAAGGAGCACAATTCTTTTCAAAGATCGATCTTCGTTCTGGATATCATCAGCTGAAGATTAAAACTGAGGATATTCCAAAGACTGCCTTCAGAACTCGGTACGGGCATTATGAATTCTTAGTCATGTCTTTTGGATTGACTAATGCTCCTGCTGCCTTCATGGATATGATGAACCGTGTATTCAAAGAATATTTGGATCAGTTCGTTGTTGTCTTTATTGATGACATCCTCATCTATTCTAAAAGCCGTGAAGATCATGAGCGCCATTTGAAGCTGATATTGCAAAGGTTTCGTGAAAACAAGCTATATGCCAAACTGAAGAAATACGAGTTTTGGCTTGAGGAAGTAGCATTCCTTGGGCACGTGGTGTCAAAACATGGAGTATCTGTCGACCCGACGAAGATTGAAGCTATACAAAGTTGGGAGCAACCGAAGTCGGTAACCGAAATACGTAGCTTTCTGGGCTTAGCTGGTTATTATCAGAGATTTGTGGAAGGATTTTCTCGAATCGCTACTCCGTTAACTCAGCTGACTCGGAAAGATACAAAATTTGTATAGAGTGAGGAATGCGAGAAGAGTTTCCAAGAACTCAAGAGGAGACTCATTTCGGCACCTGTTCTGACAATACCATCTGGTTCGGATGGATTTGTTATCTACAGCGATGCTTCAGGAAAAGGGTTAGGATGTGTTCTCATGCAACATGAGAAAGTCATAGCCTATGCCTCGCGACAACTCAAAGAATATGAGAGGAATTATCCTACTCATGATTTGGAGTTGGCAGCAGTCGTTTTCGCGTTGAAGATCTGGAGACACTACTTGTATGGGGAGAAAGTGGAGATCTATACATATCATAAAAGCCTCAAATATTTCTTCACCCAAAAAGAACTCAACATGCGGCAGCGACGTTGGCTCTAGCTGTTGAAATATTACGATCATACCATCCAATATCATCCTGGAAAAGCAAACGTAGTAGCTGACGCATTGAGTAGAAGATCATATGCGGGTACGAGTGCAATGTTGTTAACACAAAGGCCCATTTTGTATGACTTGAAAAGGATGGAGATAGAGATGAAGGCTCCAAGTACCCACATGATGATATCAAATATACGAGTAGAACCGACTTTAATCGATAAAGTTAAAGCTGCTCAAGCTACGGACATAGAGCTGATGCGTATGAAGAAGAAAGTGCAAGAAGGTGCTATTCCAGAAGCAAGAATCGATGAAGAAGGAATACTTCGAGTCAACTCCAGACTTTGTGTTCCTAACGATTTTGACTTGAAGCATAGAATAATGATGGAGGCACACAACACACCGTTTGCAATCCATCCTGGGAGTACCAAAATGTATCACGATCTTCGACACACATTTTGGTGGAACAATATGAAAAGAGAGATCGCGGAGTTTATCTCGAGGTGTTTAACTTGTCAACGTGTAAAGGCAGAGCATCAAGTGCCAAAGGGTCCATTGCAACCACTTGAGATCCCGAAATGGAAGTGGGAACACATTACCATGGATTTCGTTATAGGTCTTCCCAAGGTTTCTCAAGGCATAGATGCGATTTGAGTTATTGTTGATAGATTAACCAAGTCTGCTCATTTCTTACCGATACGTGAGACTTATTCCCTTGAACGTCTTGCTAGTATGTATGTGAATGAGATTGTGAGATTGCATGACATGCCAGTATCCATAGTTTCGGATCGTGACCCAAGATTCACTTCACGATTTTGGGTTAGCTTGCAGAAAGCTATGGGCACGGATTTACGATTCAGTTCGGCATACCATCCTCAAACGGACGGAAAATCAGAGAGGACTATTCAAACTCTTGAAGATCTATTAAGACTCTGTGTCCTAGATCTCAAAGGGAGTTGGGATAAGTACCTACCATTGGTGGAATTCTCTTACAACAACAGTTATCAGGCGAGCATAGGTATGGCTCCATTCGAGGCGTTGTATGGAAGAAAATGTCGTTCTCCAGTATGCTGTGATGAGGTGGGTGAAGCAACATTGTTGGGACCAAAGTTGGTACGCATGACTACAGAGAAGATCCAAACGATTCGACAACGTATACAAACGGCACAGGATCGACAAAAGAGTTATGCGGATCTTCATCGGAAGGACGTGAAATTTAATATTGGGGATCATGTATTGTTACGTGTTGCACCATGGAAGGGAGTTACAATATTTGGGAAGAGAGGAAAGCTCAATCCAAGATTTGTTGGTCCATTTGAGATTCTTGAGCGAATAGGAAATGTGGCATATAGACTCGCATTACCTCCAAGCATGTCTCGTGTTCATATTATTTTTCACATATCTATGCTTCGTAAATATGTTAAAGACCCGAACCACATTATTGAGTTAGAACCAGACGAGATAGCTGAAGATTTAACGTACGAGGAGGTACCTGTTAAGATCTTAGATAGGAAAGAGCATGTCCTACGCACAAAGGTTATACCATAAGTTAAGATTTTATGGAGAAACCATGCTATTGAAGAAAGGACCTGGGAGTTGGAATCAGAAATGAAAGCGAGGTATCCTCACCTTTTCGAAATATCAGGTACGTACGTCAATTTCGAGGATGAAATTTCATAAAGAGGGGAGGTTGTAAGACCCCAGCTTATTAATGAATAAAATCAAATTTTCTCTAAATATTATTGTGAATAATAAGGGGTTAATTTGATATAATACTTTGGTTATGGGTGAAATGTGCAAATTTTACAAAATAAGCAAGTGGTTATAAAATATTCATTTTGTCGGGGAATATTCGTTTGGTCGTGGAATATTCTTGCTATCGGAGAATATTCGTACGACGGCGCAGCCTTGTGTGGGCCCCATAACGAAAAGCGATTGGATGAATAAAACGACAAGTATAAGTTGTTTATAAATAACGACGTAGTTGTTACCGTTAATACTGTTGGAATACCCGGTGGTTAAAATACAATAGCACACGGTATTGCACCAATTATTGATTCTTACGTAAGAAGACACTACTCAATAATTGTTACAGTAGTTATTATTCAATATTTTATTTTATTGATTCAATAATTGCTGCGTTGATATTTTATATTATTGTTGTTTCAATAATCGTTGCTGCACAGTATTTTTCTTTATCAGATCAATAATTCATATTATTTGAATAATATTATTAGATAACATTATTGGCAATGCCTAGAAAGTTCTGTCTAAGGAGAGGTTTGGTCATCTAATTGCGCGCCAGTAAGGAGAAATCCTTATTGGAAAGCCCCCTCTTTCCTGGGAACGGACTGGTTGTCATAAATGTAATTCTGTAATATTATTTGTGAATAATTAATTATTGATTCATATGATAAGGAAATATTTATTTTATGTGGATATAAATGAGGGATATATTTTTGTGGTTAAAAATGAAGGAGTTAATGTTGAGGTTTTTATCAGTATTTTTATCGGAATGGAGGTATTAAAAATCAGGGTTTTTGAGATATTTTGCGGGGGTTATAATTTTTAATCCGACCGTTGGATCGTGGTAATTTTTGGATATGTTATACATATATAAGTTGAGTATATGTCCACAAATTTTGAACCGTTAAAAATGAACGTATGATTTATTATGAATTTTACGAGATGGCTGGTTCAGAAATTATTAAATTTTCGGAGTTAATCATTTTGGTGGAAAATTATAGAATTGGTGGGCCCCACTCTTGGTTGGTGAAGAAATGTGCTGAGATTTTTATTCAAATGTGGTGGGTGGGAATAGTAGCAGGTAAAGCCATCAGGTTGCAGGTTAAGTCTGCTTCAGCGTGCTAACATTTTTCTATAAATAGAGGGCTAAGTTAGAATTAAAAATCACACCAGAAACAAGTTTTCTCTCTTTCTCTCTCTAGATTATTGAGTGTATTTTGTGAGTATTTAGATACTTTGAGAGTTTCTATTCATCAGAGCAAGTTTCTTTCAGCCTTATACCGGTATTCCGACTAGAAGTACTGACATTTTGAGGTAAGGGATATTATTTTCTTCTTAAATAATATTATTTTCTTCAATATCATTATGTTGAAATATTAACATGAGTTTTTATCAAATTTGAAACTTTTTGTGTCGAGGTTACTATTTACGTATACGTTACTATTCACGAATACGGCACTATTCACGAATACGGAACTATTCACCGAAAAATAAAATTTTCTCTTTTTTGTCCAAGATGTCTATTATGGTTACTATCTTTGATTGTATCTATGTTTTGATCTTTATTTTTGAATTCTGCTTCACAATTGATTATTATGAAGTATTATTGATCTTGGATAAACTGTTATACGAATCCCTACTATTTGTCCTTCTATCTCACTGAATTCGGTCTCTTTAAGATATTTTTCATCATCCTCAGTCCTAAATGATGATATTACTGAATATCTTTGGCCTGTAGTGCAAAAATGTATGATTACTTGATGAATATCTTTGGCCTGTAGTGCAAAGATGAACAGGTGTTGAGATGAACATGACTGACAGATGATACAAATGAATATCTTTGGCCTGTAGTGCAAAGATGAATATTTGGATAAAGATGATTATTAATTGATGTTACAGGGATAAAATATTGATAATGGACTTTTAAATCTTAGAAGATAGTAGAATTCATTCTCTACTTGACTCTTCTAATGGTTTGCTGTTTCCGCTGCAGTTGTTGATCTAAAACTTGTTGTCGATTATATTCTATCAGATTTTTTCATGTTGAATACTAATGATAATTTGTTGTATATTATCTTAGTCATAATATTCTTTACTGGGCTAGTTGAGCTCACCCTTTTCCTTTTTGTTCCATTTTTCTTCTCAGGAGGTGAGAACATAGCAGGATCTAGTCGGGGTATGGAGTGATGGTTCTAGAAAGATGTTTTAGCAGTCCTCACTATTTCTGTAAAATAGTGTTTGAATAATTGTATTGAGGACTTATTTGAGTGTGGATATTATTTAAAAGACAATATTTGTATTTAAACTCACAATATGTGTTTGTAAGACCCCGAATTTTATGAAATAAAAGTATTCAATTTTTCTTATAATTACTATTCAGTAAATGGTTAAATTGATAAATGTTAAAGTTAAGGGCGATATATGATTTTTTTTCAAAATACACAAGTGGTTATAAAATAATCATTGTTGTCGGGGAATATTCGTTTGGTCGTGGAATATTCTTTCTGTCGGAGCATATTCGTATGACGGCGCAGCTATTTGTGGGCCCCATAACGAATAACTGTCGGGTGAAGGAAAACGACAAATTTGAGTTTTTACAAATAACGACGTAGTTGTTACTGTTAATACTGTTGAAATACCCGGTGGTTAAAATACAGTAATACACGTTATTGCACAGTAGCACACGGTATTGCACAGTATTTTTGAAATTATTGATTCTTACGTAAGAAGGCACTACTCAATAATTGTTACAGTAATTACTGTTCAATATTTTATTATTGATTCAATAATTGCTGCATTGATATTTTATATTATTGTTGTTTCAATAATTGTTGATGCACATCATCTCCATTATCAGATCAATAATTCATATTATTTGAATAATATTATTAGATAGCATTATTGGCAATGTCTAGAAAGTTCTGTCTAAGGAGAGGTTTGGTTATCTAATTGCGCGCCAGTAAGGAGAAATTCTTATTGGAAAGCCCCCTCTTTCCTGAGAACGGCCTGGTTGTCATAAATGTGATTCTGTAATATTATTTGTGAATAATTAATTATTGATTCATATGATAAGAAAATATTTATTTTATGTGGATATAAATGAGGGATATATTTTTGTGGTTAAAAAATGAAGGAGTTAATGTTGAGATTTTTATCCGTATTTTTGTCGGAATGGAGGTATTAAAAATCAGGGTTTTTGAGATATTTTGCGGGGGTTATAATTTTTAATCCGACCGTTGGATCGTGGTAATTTTTGGGTATGTTATACATATATAAGTTGAGTATATGCCCACAAATTTTGAACCGTTAAAAATGAATGTATGATTTATTATGAATTTTACGAGATGACTGGTTCAGAAATTGTTGAATTTTCGGAGTTTATCATTTTGGTGGAAAATTCTAGAATTGGTGGGCCCCACTTGTGGTTGGTGAAGAAATGTGCTGAATTATATTTCAAATGTGGTGGGTGGGAATAGTAGCAGGTAAAGCCATCAGGTTGCAGGTCAAACCTACCAAAATTTTCCTATAAATAGAGGGCTAAGTTAGAATTGAAAATCACACCAGAAACATAAACTTTCTCTCTTTCTCTCTCTATATTATGAAGCATATTTTGTGAGTATTTAGATACTTTGAGAGTTGCTATTCAGTGCAAGTTTCCTTCAGCTTTGCATACCGATCAGAAGTACTGCTCTTTTGAGGTAAGGGATTGTAAGGGATAGTAAGGGATAGTAAGGGATAGTAATGGATTTTAAGGGTTGTTATATTTTTCAGTTTCGTAATTTTTCTGATCTTCAAAAATTCTGGAAAAATTTGAAATGATATTTTGATGAGTTTTCTTGATTGTGTCCAAAAATGGTGATTTTTGGATGTATAGATTGAGAGTTATGAATTTTATGAGAAAAGACTATTTTAGAAGTAACAACTTATAATTCCTTGTGGTTAACTCCAAAATTGATGAAATTTTTATTGGGAGTACATGTATATGATAGAAGTATACTCTGTAAATTTCAGAATTTTTAGACAAAAGTACAATTTTTGATAAATTTCTAAATATTCGGCTATTTTGGCCATATGAAAAATAGTAAATGACTTTTAAAAATTCTGAGAAAAATATATGTTCACTATGGGACTATATTATGCTAAATCCCAGAAAAGAAATATTTTTGGAACTGATTTGGTATTTTTCATGAAAATGGTCTAGTTATGAGTAAATGAATTAAATATGTTTTGTGAAGAAAGAAAATTGGAAAATAGGATTTTATGGCTTGAGAATCCTATATGAGGTATATGCAGATTTTTGATGAGGGTTTTGGTTATTGATGATGAAATTGTAAGAGTTGGCATTTTATGATGATTAAATGCATTAATTAGTAAAGTGTAAACAATTAAAATAAATTGTTTATAAATTTAAGTAATATTATTCTTTCAATATCATTATACCGAAATATTGGTATGGATTTTATTGTGGAATTTCTATCTTTTGTGTCGGGGTTACTATTCATGAGTTACTATTCACGATTTACTATTCATGAGTTACGAATATTACTCTTGAGATTAAAACTATATGTTGATCATATTATTTTTATCATCATATATAACATTTTTATAACCCTGATGTTGAAATTCTCTTTCACTGGAGTGTAAAGATGAGTAGATTATTGGTATGATCATGACTAGGGTTCTCTTTGGCCTGTAGTGCAAAGTTGAATTGTGACTGGTATGATCATGACCATTGAATTTATAATTGAATATCTTAAGCTTAAGTGCAAAGGCGAATTGATCAACATGGTTATAATTATTGTTTATATAAATTCTGAAATGATTATATATTTCTTTGAGATATGAATATATTTGGCCTGTAGTGCAAATATGAATTGTGGATGAATATCTTTGGCATGTAGTGCAAAGATGGCCTGTTGATGAATATCTTTGGCCTGTAGTGCAAAGATGAACTGTTGTTGAATATCTTTGGCCCGTAGTGCAAAGATGGTTTGTTGATGAATATCTTTGGCCCGTAGTGCAAAGATGGATTTGTTAGTATGATTATAAACAGGAACTGTGATTTGGTATAACCATGATCTTTGATGTTTCAGGTAAAGACAGGTGATGAAAATATTCTTCGTCCTGGGTGCGAAGAAAAATTTATAGTCACAATTATGATTATGAGTTATTCATATGATTGTGGAAAGGAACTGTTGAGTGATGTTACATGGATAAAATATTGTTGGTGGATTTTTAACATGGAGAAGATAATAGACTTTATAGTCTATTTGACTCTTCTAATGGATTGCTCGTTCCGCTGCAACTATGGTTGAAATTTTTATCATTTACCATATGTTATAAATCTCTGATTTATTGTTGATGAAGGCTATTGATAATTGAATTATCTTTAGTCATGATATTCTTTACTGAGCTAGTTGTGCTCACCCTTTTGCTTCACAATTCCTTTCAGGTAATAAGAGTGTAGCTGGGTCGAGCGGGGGTAACAAGGGAATAGAATGGTGGTCATCATTTAGTAGTTATATTTGGTGAAGAAAATAGGGTGAGGCGAACCCAACGTTGGAAGGGTGTTTTGTCACTATCATACAAGATGTCTAATGACATACAACCTCGTGTCATCATAAGACAGGGTTGTGCTCATCCACTTGCTGAGTATTTTTACGAGCACTACCTATATAATCTTGGTGTTTGTTTGAAGTATAATTCTCAATTAGAGACAGTGGAGATAATGATAAGTCAAGAGAAGACTCACCATTGGGAAGAATATGATAGTAATCTTCTCGTTTTTCTTTGGGGTCTATTGGGTCAACCAAGGATAATTCTGTGGCCATATGATATCTATCATAACCTAGACGCGTGGCCTCCCATGTACGAAGGTTTCCTTGAGCACTTCCCAAAGATTCTAATTTCTAAAACAGTTTTTGACTATACCTTTATGTAAGGTGTTATTGTGAGGTGATGTCCACGGTTGGAACATGAGTCGCATTTGGTATATATTTGTATCCAAACTCACAACATATGTGTTGTTGTATTTTGCACGACAATTGTTGTAATAAAGTTGTAGTTATTTTCTGTACCATGTATTTGACGACTCAGAATGGGTTGGATGGAATGGACCTATTTTAGGGTTGTCACAGTGTTGTCGTATTTTGCACGACAATTATATTATTGAAGTTGTAGTTTGCTTTCTGTACCATGTATTTGGCGACTCAGAATGGGTGTTGTATACCTATTTTGGGGGTGTCACAATTGTTTTCTCAATTTTTTTAATTAGGGAATTAAACTTTTAATTTTTTTTCACTTTGGGGATTGTCTCCTCAATTTTTTCAATTAAAGGATTAGATTTTTAATCTTTTTCCACTTTGGGGATTGACTTCTCAATTTTTTTCATTAGGGGATTAAACTTTTAATTTTGTATGATTACGTCTGATTGATAGTGTCACGTCAGAAAATTAATAACATGACAGCGACACGTAAATAAAAAATACTTATGTGTAATATTGAGTTTTATTTTAACATTTATTTAATTACTTTTTTATACCAAAAAAGGTAAATATATAGGACCATTATTAATTTTAAAGTAAATTATTATTATTATTATAATTCTAGTATAAAAACATTTTTAAAGTAAATTTAATGATAATTTTACCCTTTTGGTAAATTATTAGTTTTTTAAAGTAAAATTAATAATAGTCTTATATTTATCCTTTTTGGTACAAAAAATTAATAGAATAAATGTTAAAATTAGATTCAATATTACACATAAGTATTTTTTAGTCATGTGTCGCTGTCATGCCATCAATTTTCTGATATGACACTATCAATTTAGACGTAATCAAAGAAATTTAAAAGTTTAATCCTGTAATAGAAAAAATTGAGAAGACAATCCCCAAAATGGTAAAAAATTATAATCCTATAATTGAAAAAATTAAGAAGACAATCTCCAAAGTGGAAAAAAAATAAAAGTGTAATCCCCTAATTAAAAAAATTGAGAAGACAATCCCCAAAGTGAAAAAATATTAAAAGTTCAGGGTATTAATCCATATTTATTCCTTAAATTAATGTTCCAACCAAATTAAATTCATTGAAACTTGAAATTTTACCAAATCACACGATTAATTGTATTAATAATATGTAAATTCTTTTAAAACATATTAATTGCAAAATTAATTGAAAAATTATAGTAGATTCATTACTAACTAATTGTAGTAACTAAATTTTATGACAAATTTCATACTTCTATTCAGATTAAAATTTCAAGCAAATTTCTTCAATATAAATATTAATATAGAATTCCATTAAAAACTTAAAAAAATTAATAATTTAAATAATAATTTTCTTATAATTATAAATAAATAAATAAATATGCACTCAATTCAAATGTTTAGCTTAATAATTGACTGAGGAATCTTGTAATATATAATTTAAATATTTATTAATTAATAAATATTTAATAACTATAATTATCTTCTCAAAATTTTTATTAAATATATTTTTAATAATATAATAAATTATTATCCATACCGCTCGTTGTTCGCAAGAGGTTGATGAGCTTGTTATAATTATAAGCCTGATCATTTTTTTCTGTCCAAAAAAGAGAGGCATGCATTTTCCTTGCTTAAGATGAGAATTTATAAGAATTCCTGACATGTTGCTATTTTTATATAATTTATTCTTCGAAAAGAAACCTCGGAGATATCTATGATTAAGAAACATTAGTTAACCTCTTTCATTAAATAAACAATACATATATATATACATTACTCCTATATTTTAAATTATACAATTATTGTTGATTATTAAAAGCCAAATTGAGATATTTCAAATAAAATTAAAAATTAAGATAATTTATTGCAAATTTAAAAATAATATAAATCTTAAAATAAATAGTATTTTTTAGATAATTTAGTCTACTTGAAGATACAATTATATGTACCGCATCACTACATCATATTATACTTTATATAGAGGAAAAAAGTAAGAAATACTTTAGCATGGCCCATGCAATCCTAGGTACAGTTGATCAGGAATATTTTAATAATAATAATAATAATAATAATAATAATAATAATAATAATAATAATAATAATAAAGGACATTAATAATGATTGTCTTAGAAATAAGGACATAACTAAGTGGACGTTTTTGTGCTTGTAATGTGGTTTACATGTTCAGTTCTGTGGCAGTCTTGTGCCTTGCCCTTACCGCAACATGGAGTTCACTGCAGTATAATAATGGGAGAATGACGATAGAGGGAGATGACATATACATATATATATATATATATATATATATATATATATATATATATATATATGAGATGATGCCTGTACGGGCAATACAATAGGAGTATATATATAAGATTCTTCCTCAGTAGAGGATGAAAATACTTTAAACTGTTAAACACTTAAAAAAGATTTTCTGATAATTTGGGTATACAATACTCGGGTATTGTAGCATTGTTCATGATATATTGTAACTTTTATTTGTGAGATTGTTAAGGAAAAAAAATACTAAATTATGACTTACTAACATGAGTTTTCTATTAATGAAAACAACAATATATTTTCCATAAATCTCTTGTAAAAAAGGGATATATCCTGGATGGTATCTAAGTAGTATACCTCGCAAGGTTAATAAGTTTATTTTTAAGATTTGTTAGATAAATTCAATCGTACGAATTTAAAGAACATATAAAAATATTTGAAGAGTTGATATGTCTATATATTATCGACTTTATATATAGTAATGAAAGTTCAATTAATTTTAATCGGCAAAAAATATACTTGTTTTACAATGTTATAATACTTGTGTTACACAAACTCGAATTAAATAAAAATTTAGATTTACTCATATTTTTGCATGATCTTTCCATCTGTAAGGTTAAATTTTACTTAAAAATTTAAGATAAACTTGTTTTATAAAACTAAGGTATATATCTTAATTATATAGTATCTCCCGCCAGCCCATGCATTAATTTTCTTTTATCATTTTCTTAATTTTTAAAATTACCAACAATCCTGTTAATGTTTCATCTAATAACCTAGCTCCTAATATAATTCTTGGAAACTAAATTTAATTACTTTTGATTAATTAGGAGCAATATTTATAGAATGTAGTTACACTTTTATAAAATAGGGGACTTTCATTTGATGATATATACTTCTTAGTTTATTTTGCAAACAAATGCTAGCAACTGCCCGGGATATGACTTCTTAATTGGCTTTTTTGTATTTTAATAATCACTCTTTTTAAAATGTAATCAGAAGTGTAGTCAAAAGTGTTGTGAAAGTATATTCCATGTAATTAATTTTAAAAAGTGGGTATGAAAATTTTTAAATCGTATTTAATTTAGTATATATTAATTTAATACCAATCCAACTCTATAAACTATAGTTTGAAAGAGTTATCTTAAAAATATTTTGAGTACTGCAGTTCGAGACAACCCTATGAATTATAATTTGAAACAGTTGTCTTAGGTCATGTTTGCTTTAAATAATATATAATAGAGAAATTTGGACTACTATTAATTTCATATTATATAGTTCTAGACACTGTTTTATTTTATACTTAGTGTGTTAAGGTTTTTAGACTCAAAACGGTCATTAAATTGGAAAAGGTATCGGCTGGATAAACTAAAACATAACAAAATTGTGACGTCCTCAAAACAGGTATACAACACTTATTCTGAGTCGTCAATAACATGGTACAGAAACAACTACAACTTTATTAATACAACATAAAAACTGTGAGTGTAAATACAAATATTGTCATCTAGACAATATCCACACTCAAATAAGTCCTCATTACAATTATTGGAACAATATTTTACAAAAAAAATGGTGAGGACTACTAAAATAACTTCCTAGAACCTTCATTCCATACCCCGACTAGTACCTGCTACATTCTCGCCTCTTGAGAAGAAAATGGAACAACAAGAAAAAGGGTGAGCTCAATTAGCCCAATAAAGAATATTATGACTAAGATAATATACAACAAATTATCGTTAGTCTTCAAAAGGAAAAAAATTTAATAGAATACAATAGACAACAAGTTTTAATTCAATATTCGCAGTGGAAAATAATAATTCATAGAGAAGTTACGTAGAGAATGAAATCTACGATTATCTATGAATTTAAAAGCTCATCATCAATATTTTATCCCTGTAACATCAATCAATAAATATCTTGAATCAAATAGTCATCTTTGCACTACAGGCCAAAGATATCCATCAGTTGGTCATGTTCACTTCAACACATGTTCATCTTTGCACTATGGATCAAAGATATTCATCAGAAATTATTCATCTTTGCACTACAGGCCAAAGATATTCAGTTATATCATCATTTAAGACTGAGGATGATGAAAAATATTTTAAAGAAAACGAACCCAGTGAAGCAAAATAACAAATATTAAGGATTCGTATTTCGATTTATCCATGTTCAAAAATACCTTATCATAGTGAAGTAAAATTCAAGAATGATCAAAACATGGATACAATCAAAGCTAGTATCCAGAATAAATATTTGGACGAAAAGAAGGAAATTTCATTTTTCGGTGAATAGTAACTCGTGAATAGTAACTCATGAATAGTAACCCCGACATGAAAAGTTTCAAATTTGATAAAAAGTTCAGATCAATACTTCGGCATAATGATATTGAAGAAAATAATATCATTTAAGAAGAAATAACATCCCTTACCTCGGAAAGACGGTACTTCTGACTGGAATACTAGATATAGTGCTGAAGGAAACTTGCACCGTATAGCAACACTCAAAGTATCAAATACTCACAAGAATACGCTCGATATAGAGAGAGAAATAGAGAGAAACTTGTGTTTCTGGTGTGATTTTCAATTCTAACCTAAGCACCCTATTTATAGGAAAATGCTTAGAACACCAAAGCAGAAAATTTAATATAATAATAATATATTTATCAAATTTTCCTTAGCCCACCTCTAGACATCTGATCTCAGCCCATTTATATCACATGTTAGCCCACTTAAATGCCAAAAAACGTTTTTCTTCAAAATAATAAATAAAACTTCCAAAAATCAATTATTTCGGAACTTCAGAACTTCAATAATTCATAATAAATAGCTCTTTTATCAGAAAATTCGAATCTCGCGAATTTTTATAGGAAATTCAATTCTCTACAACTTTGCAGAAGAAAGTTTTTCCAAATTCTAAACAGAAATTGACCGAAATTCACAAACGGGCGATTTTACAGTCAATAATAAATTTTCTGTCAAGAATTATGTCCACCAACACACAAAACATGTGTTAATCATTTAATGCCATAAAAATACTATTCCTCCTCATATACTCATATATCCCACATTTATTGTAAAAATACCACCATCAATATATTATTAAAATAATATATTTAAATGAATTATTTTATCAGAAAAAGATAAAATATTAATTTTCAACAATTGTCACATTAAAATTTTTCTCTATCTATATCCACATAAAATCACTATTTTTCTCATCATATAAATCAATAATTAATTATACACAAATAATATTACAGAACCACAGTACTGGCAACCAGGCAGTTCCCAGGAAAGAGGGGGCTTTCCAATAAAGATTTCTCCTTACTGGCGCGCAATTAGATGACCAAACCTCTCCTTAGACAGAACTTTCTAGACATTGCCAATAATGTTATCTAATAATATTATTCAGATAATATGAATTATTGCTCCGATAATAAAAAATACTGCGTAGTGACAATTATTGAAACAACAGTAATATAAAATATCAACGCAGCAATTATTGAATCAATAAAATACAATATTGAACAGTAATTACTGTAACAATTATTGAGTAGTGTCTTCTTACGTAAGAATAAATAATTGGTGCAATACCGTATGCTATGCGTATTACCGTGTTTTAACCACCGGGTATTCCAACAGTATTAACGATAACAACTACGCCGCTATTTATAAATAACTTATTTTTGTCGTTTTCTTCATCAATCGCTTTCTGTTATGGGGCCCACACAAGGCTGCGCCGTCGTACGAATATTCCCCGACAACAAGAATATTCCACGACCAAACAAATATTCCCCGACAACAATGAATATTTTATAACCACTTGCTTATTTAAAATATTTGCGCATTTTACCCATAACTAACCACATTAATCAAATCAACTCTTACTATTTCAGAATAATAAATAGAGGAAATTAAATTTTATTTATTAATAATTTGGGGTCTTCCAACCTCCCCTCCTTATGAAATTTCGTCCTCGAAATTGACATACGTACTTGGTGTTTCGAAAAGATGAGGATACCTCGCTTTCATTTCCGTTTCCAACTCCCAGGTCATTTCCTCAATAGCATGGTTTCTCCACAAAACTTTAACTTGTGGTATGACCTTCGTGCGTAGGACATGCTCCTTCTTATCCATGATCTTGACAGGTACCTCCTCGTACGTTAAGTCTTCAGCTATCTCGTCCGGTTCTAACTCAATAACATGGTTCGGGTCTTTCACATATTTACGAAGCACAGATATATGAAAAACATTATGAACACGAGACATACTTGGAGGTAACGCAAGTCTATAGGCCACATTTCCTACTCGGTCAAGAATCTGAAATGGACCAATAAATCGTGGATTGAGCTTTCCTCTCTTCCCAAATCTTGTAACTCCTTTCCATGGAGCTACACGTAATAATACATGATCCCCAATGTCAAATTCCACGTCCTTTCGATGAAGATCCACATAACTCTTTTGTCGATCCTGTGCCGTTTGTATACATTGTCGAATCGTTTGGATCTTCTCTGTAGTCATTCGTACCAACTCTGGTCCCAACAACGTTGCTTCTCCCACCTCATCCCAACATACTGGAGAGAGACACTTTCGTCCATACAATGCTTCAAAGGGAGCCACACCTATACTTGCCTGATAACTGTTGTTGTAGGAGAATTCCACCAATGGTAGGTACTTATCCCAACTTCCTTTGAAATCTAGGGCACAAAGTCTTAATAGATCTTCGAGAGTTTGAATAGTCCTCTCTGATTGCCCGTCCGTTTGAGGATGGTATGCCGAACTGAACCGTAAATCCGTGCCCATAGCTTTTTGCAAGCTAACCCAAAATCTTGAAGTGAATCTTGGGTCACGATCCGAAACTATGGATACTGGCATGCCATGCAACCTTACAATCTCATTCACGTACATACTAGCAAGACGTTCAAGGGAATAAGTCTCCCGTATCGGCAAGAAATGAGCAGACTTGGTTAATCTATCAACTATAACCCAAATAGCATTTATGCCTTGAGAAACCGTGGGAAGACCCGTAACAAAATCCATGGTAATGTGTTCCCACTTTCATTTCAGAATCTCAAGTGGTTGCAATGGACCCTTTGGTACTTGATGCTCCGCCTTTACACGTTGACAAGTTAAACACCTCGAGATAAACTTTGCAATCTCTCTCTTCATATTGTTCCACCAAAATGTATGTCGAAGATCACGATACATTTTAGTACTTCCAGGATGGATTGCAAATGGTGTATTGTGTGCCTCCATCATGATCTTGTACTTTAAATCAGAATCGTTAGGAACACAAAGTCTGGAGTGGACTCGAAGTATTCCTTCTTCATCGATTCTTGCTTCTGGAATAGCACCTTCTTGCACTTTCTTCTTCATACGCATCAGCTCCGGGTCTGTAGCTTGAGCAACTTTAACTTTATCGATTAAAGTTGGTTCTACGCGTATACTTGACATCATCGCACTCGTTCCTGCATATGATCTTCTACTCAACGCGTCAACTACCACGTTTGCTTTTCCAGGATGGTATTGAATAGTGTGGTCGTAATCTTTTAACAGCTCGAGCCAACGTCGTTGCCGCATGTTGAGTTCTTTCTGAGTGAAGAAATATTTGAGGCTTTTATGGTCTGAATATATCTCCACTTTCTCCCCATATAGATAGTGCCTCCAGATCTTTAGCGCAAAAACGACTGCTGCCAACTCTAGATCATGAGTAGGATAATTCCTCTCATATTCTTTAAGTTGTCGCGAGGCATAGGCTATGACTTTCCCACGTTGCATGAGAACACATCCTAACCCTTTACCTGAAGCATCGCTGTAGATAACAAATCCATCCGAACCAGATGGTATTGTCAGAACAGGTGCCGAAATGAGTCTCCTCTTAAGCTCTTGGAAACTCTTCTCGCATTCTTCGCTCCATACGAATTTGATATCCTTCCGAGTCAGCTAAGTTAACGGGGTAGCGATTCGAGAAAACCCTTCTACGAATCTCCGATAATAACCAGCTAAGCCCAGAAAGCTACGTACATCGGTCACCGTCTTCGGTTGCTCCCAGCTTTGTATTGCTTCAATCTTCGCCGGGTCCACAGATACTCCATGTTTTGACACCACGTGCCCTAGGAATGCTACTTCCTCAAGCCAGAACTCGCATTTCTTCAACTTAGCATATAGCATATTTTCACGCAGCCTTTGGAGTACCAGCTTCAAATGGTGCTCATGATCTTCACGGCTTTTGGAATATATGAGGATGTCATCAATAAAGACAACAATGAACTGATCCAAATAATCCTTGAATACTCGGTTCATCATATCCATGAAAGCCGCAGGAGCATTAGTCAATCCAAAAGACATGACTAAGAATTCATAATGCCCGTACCGAGTTCTAAAGGCAGTCTTCGGAATATCCTCAGTTTTAACCTTCAGCTGATGATATCCAGAACGAAGATCGATTTTTGAAAAGAATTGTGCTCCTTGTAACTGGTCAAACAGGTCATCAATACGAGGTAGCGGATACCTATTCTTGATGGTGACATGGTTTAATTCCCGGTAATCGATACAAAGTCGCATACTCCCGTCTTTCTTCTTTACAAATAAAACAGGAGCACCCCAAGGAGATGTACTAGGACGAATGAAACCGATGTCCAACAACTCTTGTAGTTGGACTTTTAACTCCTGAAGTTCAATAGGAGCCATTCGATATGGGATTTTAGAAATGGGCTTTGTACCAGGTTCAAGATCAATGAAGATTTCAACTTCACGTTCTGGGGGTAGACCGGGAAGTTCTTCAGGAAATACGTCAGGAAAGTTACTAACAACAGGAATATTATTCAAATTTGACGTGTCTTTATTCAAATCCATAACATGGGCTAGGAAAGCTTGACATCCGTTTTTCAATAAACGAATGGCTTTATGACTTGATATGACAGTGATTGATTTTAATGACTTTGTTGCTTGAATTCAAACAACAGGTTGATTAGGAATATGAAAACTAACCACCTTACGAAAACAATCAATTTTGGCATGATGAGTAGTTAACCAATCAATTCCTAAAATCACGCCAAATGCAAGTATCTTTAAAGAGATAAGGTCAACAGGTAAGGTGATGGTGCCAACTTGGATCAAACAAGATTTATAAACAGTGGATGTGATGAAAGTTTCCCCTAACGGAGTCTCCACAGATAAATCAAAGTTTAATTTCTCCGGAGTCAAGTTTAAATATTGAGCACAAGCGGGAGAAATAAATGAATGGGTAGCACCGGTATCTAGTAAGGTATAAACTTCACATGAATTTATGATTAGCTTACCTGTGATCACCTCGTTTGGGTTCCTCGCATGTTGACCAGTCACGACAAACGCTCTTCCAGGAACCGTTGACTTTGACTTTTTTGGGGCAGCCTTTTGAGTCACCGTCCCCGCTGAACTTGGTTTCTCTATCGTACAATCTCGAGCGATATGTCCTTCCTTTCCACAATTATAGCATACCTTGAACTGTTGTGGACAGTTTGGGCTGATATGTCCTTCTTTTCCGCATTTATAGCATATGACCGGTGGTCGTTCTCCTCCCTTGGAACCAGTTGCTGCTGGTGCTGATGTCTTCGTATTATCATTGTTGAATCTCCTCTTTTTAAAATCTCCTCCCGACTCGCTTCTTCTATTTTCATAGCCACGATTACCACCAGAGTGGTTGCCGTTCTTGTCTGTACTTTTCTTTCTCCGCTGGTTATCATTGTTCTGATGACTGTTGTCACCGATATGATCCTGGTTGTGGTCCCTCGGTTGACCGTACTCGTTACCTCGCTCCAACAATTGAGCCCTGTTGACAACATCTGAATAGAGAGAAAATTTATGAGAAATGAGATATTGACGTATGCCGGGTTTCAAACCTCTCAGAAACATCCGTGTCATACGTTCCTCATTCTCCACCAAATGAGGTGCAAACCTGGACAACTCTGCAAACTTCGCCTCGTACTGGAACACCGTCATGTTATTCTGCTCCAGTCTAATAAACTCTACCTCCTTCATATGACGAATACTTTCAGGAAAGTACTTGTCATTGAATAGTTTCTGAAATGTCTCCCAAGACATGCTGAGTGCGGCTGGATGGGTACGCTTCACAGATTCCCACCAGTAGTCTGCCTCACCACGGAACATAAAGGTGGCGAATGGAACCTTCTGTTCCTCCGTGCATCCCAAGACATCAAATATCTTGGTAATTTGCTTGACCCATGTCTCCGCCTTAATCGGATCTGGCTTTCCCCAGAATTCTGGTGGTCCCAACTCTTTGAACTGCTTGGCTGTGACCAGCTGTGCGTTGCCATTGTTTCTTCCTATATTTTGAACAGGAATCTCCTTCGTCTAGTTTCGCATGAACCGCAAAAAGCTTCTAAACATCTCATCGTTCATCGTCTGCTCATTGGTGTTGTTCACAGGAGGAACATTGCCAGCCTGTTGCACATTCTCCTCGTTGGTGAGTACAGGTGTCTCCACGGTTTCATTTACTCCGCTGTTAACATTCTCAGTCGATATTCTCAAATACTGCCATAAAACAAGGGTTAATTTAACAAATTAACAAATCACATAATATCCCTATTGTGACAACCCCAAAATAGGTCCATTCCATCCAACCCATTTTGAGTCGCCAAATACATGGTACAGAAAATAACTACAACTTTATTACAACAATTGTCGTGCAAAATACAACAACACATATGCTGTGAGTTTGGATACAAATATATACCAAATGTGACTCATGTTCCAACCGTGGACATCACCTCACAATGACACCTTACATAAAGGTATAGTCAAAAACTGTTTTGGAAATTAAAATCTTTGGGAAGTGCTTAAGGAAACCTTCGTACATGGGAGGCCATGCTTCTAGGTTGTGATAGATATCATATGGCCACAGAATTATCCTTGGTTTACCCAATAGACCCCAAAGAAAAACGAGAAGATTACTATCATATTATTCCCAATGGTGAGTCTTCTCTTGACTTATCATTATCTCCACTGTCTCTAATTGAGAATTATACTTCAAACAAACACCAAGATTATATAGGTAGTGCTCGTATATATACTCAGCAAGTGGATGAGCACATCCCTGTCTTATGATGACACGAGGTTGTATGTCGTTAGACATCTTGTATGATAGTGGTAAACCACCATTCCAACGTTGGGTACACCTTACCCTATTGGATTCACCAAATATAACTACTAAATTAACTTTTCTATACTGCTTCGGGAGAACATCCACAGCTAGAGACCACCGTTCTATTTCCCCGTTACCCTCGCTCGACCCAGCTACACTCTTATTACCATAGTTGCAGCGGAACGAGCAATCCATTAGAAGAGTCAAATAGACTATAAAGTCTATTATCTTCTCCATGTTAAAAATCCACCAACAATGTTTTATCCATGTAACATCACTCAACAGTTCCTTTACACAATCATATGAATAACTCATAATCATAATTATGACTATAAATTTTTCTTCGCACCCAGGACGAAGAATATTTTCATCACCTGTCTTTACCTCAAAACAGCAGTACTTCTGACTGGAATGCAAAGCCGAAGGAAACTTGCACTGAATAGCAACTCTCAAAGTATCTAAATACTCACAAAATATGCTTCATAATATAGAGAGAGAAAGAGAGAAAGCTTATGTTTCTGGTGTGTTTTTCAATTCTAGCTTAGCCCTCTATTTATAGAAAAATTTTGGTAGGTTTGACCTGCAACCTGATGGCTTTACCTGCTACTATTCCCACCCACCACATTTGAAATATAATTCAGCACATTTCTTCACCAACCACAAGTGGGGCCCACCAATTCTAGAATTTTCCACCAAAATGATAAACTCCGAAAATTCAACAATTTCTGAACCAGTCATCTCGTAAAATTCATAATAAATCATACGTTCATTTTTAACGGTTCAAAATTTGTGGACATATACTCAACTTATATATGTATAACATATCCAAAAATTACCACGATCCAACGGTCGGATTAAAAATTATAACCCTCGCAAAATATCTCAAAAACCCTGATTTTTAATACCTCCATTCCAACAAAAATACTGATAAAAACCTCAACATTAACTCCTTCATTTTTAACCACAAAAATATGTCCCTCGTTTATATCCACATAAAATAAATATTTCCTTATCATACGAATCAATAATTAATTATTCACAAATAATATTACAGAATCACATTTATGACAACCAGGCCGTTCCCAGGAAAGAGGGGGCTTTCCAATAAGAATTTTTCCTTACTGGCGCGCAATTAAATGACCAAACCTCTCCTTAGACAGAACTTTCTAGACATTGTCAATAATGTTATCTAATAATACTATTCAAATAATATGAATTATTGATCTGATAATAGAAAATACTGTGCAGCAACAATTATTGAAACAACAATAATATAAAATATCAACGCAGCAATTATTGAATCAATAAAATAAAATATTGAACAGTAATTACTGTAACAATTATTGAGTAGTGCCTTCTTACGTAAGAATCAATAATTTCAAAAATACTATGCAATACCGTGTGCTACTGTGCAATAACGCGTATTACTGTATTTTAACCACCGGGTATTCCAACAGTGTTAACGGTAACAACTACGCCGTTATTTGTAAAAACTCAAATTTATCGTTTTCTTCATCCGACAGTTATTCTGTTATGGGGCCCACAAATAGCTGCGCCGTCGTACGAATATTCTCCGACAGAAAGAATATTCCACGACCAAACGAATATTCCCCGACAACAATGATTATTTTATAACCACTTGCTTATTTTGAAAAAAATCATATATCACCCTTAACTTTAACATTTATCAATTTAACCATTTACTGAATAGTAATTATAAGAAAAATTGAATACTTTTATTTCATAAAATTCGGGGTCTTACAATCTCCCCTCCTTATGAAATTTCGTCCCCGAAATTTACGTACCTGGTATTTCAAAGAGTTGAGAATACCTTCCTTTCATTTCAATTTCCATCTTCTCTGTCATCATAATTTCTCCATTGCTCATCTCCTGTATTTCAAATAACATTCTAGAATACAGCTTCAAAACAAGTGTTAATTTCACAAATTAACATATCACATAATATCCCGATATTATGACTGACCAACAAATAAGCTTAGGTAGGACACACTAGCGAAGGATTTACTCATCTCTCCCCTCCTAGTTGTATTCCCCGATCTCCGCCAGAGATCATATCCCTAAGCTCTGATACCACCTGTAACTCTGGACACCAACCTATGTCAGCACCTTACATTGATACCTATCAGCTTGCCACCGCATAACGGCGTCCCCTACGGAGAGTCTGGCTTCGGTGCATCCCCCATCAACAGGAAGTCACCAGCGAGAGGCTCGGGGCTCTTTACTTATAGCTCTGATACCAACTGTGACAACCCCAAAATAGGTCCATTCCATCCAACCCATTTTGAGTCGCCAAATACATGGTACAGAAAATAACTACAACTTTATTACAACAATTGTCGTGCAAAATACAACAACACATATGCTGTGAGTTTGAATACAAATATATACCAAATGTGACTCATGTTCCAACCGTGGACATCACCTCACAATGACACCTTACATAAAGGTATAGTCAAAAACTGTTTTGGAAATTAAAATCTTTGGGAAGTGCTTAAGGAAACCTTCGTACATGGGAGGCCATGCTTCTAGGTTGTGATAGATATCATATGGCCACAGAATTATCCTTGGTTTACCCAATAGACCCCAAAGAAAAACGAGAAGATTACTATCATATTATTCCCAATGGTGAGTCTTCTCTTGACTTATCATTATCTCCACTGTCTCTAATTGAGAATTATACTTCAAACAAACACCAAGATTATATAGGTAGTGCTCGTATATATACTCAGCAAGTGGATGAGCACATCCTTGTCTTATGATGACACGAGGTTGTATGTCGTTAGACATCTTGTATGATAGTGGTAAACCACCATTCCAACGTTGGGTACACCTTACCCTATTGGATTCACCAAATATAACTACTAAATAAACTTTTCTATACTGCTTCGGGAGAACATCCACAGCTAGAGACCACCGTTCTATTTCCCCGTTACCCTCGCTCGACCCAGCTACACTCTTATTACCATAGTTGCAGCGGAACGAGCAATCCATTAGAAGAGTCAAATAGACCATAAAGTCTATTATCTTCTCCATGTTAAAAATCCACCAACAATGTTTTATCCATGTAACATCACTCAACAGTTCCTTTACACAATCATATGAATAACTCATAATCATAATTATGACTATAAATTTTTCTTCGCACCCAGGACGAAGAATATTTTCATCACCTGTCTTTACCTCAAAACAGCAGTACTTCTGACTGGAATGCAAAGCCGAAGGAAACTTGCACTGAATAGCAACTCTCAAAGTATCTAAATACTCACAAAATATGCTTCATAATATAGAGAGAGAAAGAGAGAAAGTTTATGTTTCTGGTGTGATTTTCAATTCTAACTTAGCCCTCTATTTATAGGAAAATTTTGGTAGGTTTGACCTGCAACCTGATGGCTTTACCTGCTACTATTCCCACCCACCACATTTGAAATATAATTCAGCACATTTCTTCACCAACCACAAGTGGGGCCCACCAATTCTAGAATTTTCCACCAAAATGATAAACTCCGAAAATTCAACAATTTCTGAACCAGTCATCTCGTAAAATTCATAATAAATCATACGTTCATTTTTAACGGTTCAAAATTTGTGGACATATACTCAACTTATATATGTATAACATATCCAAAAATTACCACGATCCAACGGTCGGATTAAAAATTATAACCCTCGCAAAATATCTCAAAAACCCTGATTTTTAATACCTCCATTCCGACAAAAATACTGATAAAAACCTCAACATTAACTCCTTCATTTTTAACCACAAAAATATATCCCTCGTTTATATCCACATAAAATAAATATTTCCTTATCATACGAATCAATAATTAATTATTCACAAATAATATTACAGAATCACATTTATGACAACCAGGCCGTTCTCAGGAAAGAGGGGGCTTTCCAATAAGAATTTCTCCTTACTGGCGCGCAATTAGATAACCAAACCTCTCCTTAGACAGAACTTTCTAGACATTGCCAATAATGCTATCTAATAATATTATTCAAATAATATGAATTATTGATCTGATAATGGAGATGATGTGCATCAACAATTATTGAAACAACAATAATATAAAATATCAATGCAGCAATTATTGAATCAATAATAAAATATTGAACAGTAATTACTGTAACAATTATTGAGTAGTGCCTTCTTACGTAAGAATCAATAATTTCAAAAATACTGTGCAATACCGTGTGCTACTGTGCAATAACGCGTATTACTGTATTTTAACCACCGGGTATTCCAACAGTGTTAACGGTAACAACTACGCCGTTATTTGTAAAAACTCAAATTTATCGTTTTCTTCATCCGACAGTTATTCTGTTATGGGGCCCACAAATAGCTGCGCCGTCGTACGAATATTCTCCGACAGAAAGAATATTCCACGACCAAACGAATATTCCCCGACAACAATGATTATTTTATAACCACTTGCTTATTTTGAAAAAAATCATATATCACCCTTAACTTTAACATTTATCAATTTAACCATTTACTGAATAGTAATTATAAGAAAAATTGAATACTTTTATTTCATAAAATTCGGGGTCTTACACCTATATTATAACCGACCAGCAAATAAGCTTAGGTAGGACACACTAGCGAAGGATTTACTCATCTCTCCCCTCCTAGTTCTATTCCCCGATCTCCGCCAGAGATCATATCCCTAAGCTCTGATACCAACTGTGACGCCCCCAAAACAGGTATACAACACCTATTCTGAGTCGTCAATAACATGGTACAGAAATAACTACAACTTTATTAATACAACATAAAAATTGTGAGTGTAAATATAAATATTATCATCTAGACAATATCCACACTCAAATAATTCTTCATTACAATTATTGGAACAATATTTTACAAAAAAAAATGGTGAGGATTACTAAAATAACTTCCTAGAACCTTCATTCCATACCCCGACTAGTATCTGCTACATTCTCGCCTCCTGAGAAGAAAATGGAACAACAAGGAAAAGGGTGAGCTCAATTAGCCCAGTAAAGAATATTATGACTAAGATAATATACAACAAATTATCGTTAGTCTTCAACAGGAAAAAATTTAATAGAATACAATAGACAACAAGTTTTAATTCAATATTCGCAGCGGAAAATAATAATTCATAGAGAAGTTACGTAGAGAATGAAATCTACGATTATCTATGAATTTAAAAGCCCATCATCAATATTTTATCCCTGTAACATCAATCAATAAATATCTTGAATCAAATAGTCATCTTTGCACTACAGGCCAAAGATATCCATCAGTTGGTCATGTTCACCTCAACACATGTTCATCTTTGCACTACGGGCCAAAGATATTCATCAGAAATTATTCATCTTTGCACTACAGGCCAAAGATATTCAGTTATATCATCATTTAAGACTGAGGATGATGAAAAATATTTTAAAGAAAACGAACCCAGTGAAGCAAAATAACAAATATTAAGGATTCGTATTTCGATTTATCCATGTTCAAAAATACCTTATCATAGTGAAGTAAAATTCAAGAATGATCAAAACATGGATACAATCAAAGCTAGTATCCAGAATAAATATTTGGACGAAAAGAAGGAAATTTCATTTTTCGGTGAATAGTAACTCGTGAATAGTAACTCATGAATAGTAACCCCGACATGAAAAGTTTCAAATTTGATAAAAAGTTCAGATCAATACTTCGGCATAATGATATTGAAGAAAATAATATCATTTAAGAAGAAATAACATCCCTTACCTCGGAAAGACGGTACTTCTGACTGGAATACTAGATATAGTGCTGAAGGAAACTTGCACCGTATAGCAACACTCAAAGTATCAAATACTCACAAGAATACGCTCGATATAGAGAGAGAAATAGAGAGAAACTTGTGTTTCTGGTGTGATTTTCAATTCTAACCTAAGCACCCTATTTATAGGAAAATGCTTAGAACACCAAAGCAGAAAATTTAATATAATAATAATATATTTATCAAATTTTCCTTAGCCCACCTCTAGACATCTGATCTCAGCCCATTTATATCACATGTTAGCCCACTTAAATGCCAAAAAACGTTTTTCTTCAAAATAATAAATAAAACTTCCAAAAATCAATTATTTCGGAACTTTAGAACTTCAATAATTCATAATAAATAGCCCTTTTATCAGAAAATTCGAATCTCGCGAATTTTTATAGGAAATTCAATTCTCTACAACTTTGCAGAAGAAAGTTTTTCCAAATTCTAAACAGAAATTGACCGAAATTTACAAACGGGCGATTTTACAGTCAATAATAAATTTTCTGTCAAGAATTATGTCCACCAACACACAAAACATGTGTTAATCATTTAATGCCACAAAAATACTCTTCCTCCTCATATACTCATATATCCCACATTCATTGTAAAAATACCACCATCAATATATTATTAAAATAATATATTTAAATGAATTATTTTATCAGAAAAAGATAAAATATTAATTTTCAACAATTGTCACATTAAAATTTTTCTCTATCTATATCCACATAAAATCACTATTTTTCTCATCATATAAATCAATAATTAATTATACACAAATAATATTACAGAACCACAGTGCTGGCAACCAGGCAGTTCCCAGGAAAGAGGGGGCTTTCCAATAAGGATTTCTCCTTACTGGCGCGCAATTAGATGACCAAACCTCTCCTTAGACAGAACTTTCTAGACATTGCCAATAATGTTATCTAATAATATTATTCAGATAATATGAATTATTGCTCCGATAATAAAAAATACTGCGTAGTGACAATTATTGAAACAACAGTAATATAAAATATCAACGCAGCAATTATTGAATCAATAAAATACAATATTGAACAGTAATTACTGTAACAATTATTGAGTAGTGCCTTCTTACGTAAGAATCAATAATTGGTGCAATACCGTATGCTATGCGTATTACCGTGTTTTAACCACCGGGTATTCCAACAGTATTAACAATAACAACTACGCCGTTATTTATAAATAACTTATTTTTGTCGTTTTCTTCATCCAATCGCTTTCTGTTATGGGGCCCACACAAGGCTGCGCCGTCGTACGAATATTCCCCGACAATAAGAATATTCCACGACCAAACAAATATTCCCCGACAACAATGAATATTTTATAACCACTTGCTTATTTAAAATATTTGCGCATTTTATCCATAACTAACCACATTAATCAAATCAATTCTTACTATTTCAGAATAATAAATAGAGGAAATTAAATTTCATTTATTAATAATTTGGGGTCTTACAAAAGTAGAGTTACAATATTATTAAAAGTGATTAATTTTAATATTAAAAAAAATTTGGTATAAAAAAATATTAAAAATAATTAAAATCAATTCACTAGATCAACTTAACTGATTTTACCGTTTAAATCACTAGTCGAACCGGTAGTTCAACCGGTTCTATCGAGTTTTGACTAAAACTGATTCATTGGTTTAATTCGGACCGAAATATCGATCGATTTTAATTTTTACCAGTTCAATCGTCGATTCGGTCCGAGTTTCACAACCTTGCTTAGTGTTAAGAGTACAATCTCAAGTATGAGCTATTTTTCTTATTTCTCTGACCACTTATAAGGGATTATATGGTCTCAAAAAGAAACGTGATATTAAGTCGCATTTTTTTAAAAAGTATCAATTAATGTTCATAATATTAATATGCATCTTATCCGATTCCAATCAGTTCAAACAAATTAATATATATATATATATATATATATATATATATATATATATATATATATAGGAAATTGATATTTTTACATATTAAAATAATATTTTCATACGAGTCTCTCTTACATGGAGGTAGGACTCAATCACTATTCATGTGAGAGAAATCATGTAGAAATATTAATTTTTTATGTGAAAATATCAATTTTATATATATATATATATATATATATATATATATATATATATATTAAAATGACACTTTTATAACTATTCTAGCGACACTTAATACTATAAACGACACTTATTACTTTGATGACATAATTTTTATTCCAAAAATATTTAACCGGCCAAAAATATTTGTTGGAAATGGGATTTGAATGAGAAAATTGATTCGGATCGGGTCGTGATCGTGACGGACGGGTTTGTGATACTACGTCGTTTTGACGACGGTTACACACCAACGGAATCTATAAATAAACAGTGTGGGGAGCTTTTAAATAAGATAATTTTTCCCTTCCCCGTTCTGTAAATTTCCGTCCCGTTATATAGAAATTTTTCTAGTTCCTTCCCTCAAAACTCCGTTCTGCAGTAATTTTTCCGTTCTGCCGTTCCGTTCCCGTTCTGCATAAAATCCCGTTTTCTGCATAAAAATTCCGTCACCGTTCTGCAAAATCCCGTTCTATGCAAAAGAGTTGCACTTCTGTTTCTGCAAATTCTCGTTATTTGTAAAGTGTTGCAGTAAGTTTTATCTTCATGCATGCATCATTAACATTCATATTAAGTTTAGTACATAAACATAGAAATTGGTTCGACGAATTCTTAATTTTATAATGCTACTAATTAAGAATTGAAATCCGTTTTATCTTGAGAAGTAATTATTCAATTAACCCTTAGCATCTGTGGGGGAATAAATTTATTTTAAGGAGACTTTGTGAATTCAAAGGACTCAGATTTATTTTTATCATTTTACAAGTTATTTATGTTTTGTATAATTTATTATTATCATATTTATATGCATTATTAAATAATACTATATATTACACGTAATAATATTGAACTTGCATAGATAATTTAATCTCATTTATTATTATATCCTATGAGAGCAATGTCCAATAGTGTATGTGACACATAAATATTCAAAAATATTAATTTTAATAATAAAGGAAGGAATCAATATTAATAAGTAAAAACAAGTAGATTCAATTCTCAATTAATTAATCTATTAGGAAAAAAAAAACACAAAATATTTTTTTTTTAAATATCAAGTTTGTAATAGTATAAGCAAGTGGAATGTTACAAGTGAGAACCATGGCGGGAATGTCGAGGGTTAAGGCCAAGTCACTTCAATTTAGGACCTCATTTTCAAATTGTACAAGACAGCGATGAGTCTAATGATTTAATTAGGCCACCAGCCCATATTAGTGCCTTTTCATTTTTTTATACATTGACTCCCACTTCCAATTGCATGGAGTATTACACAATTAACACCTGCTATATATATATATATATATATATATATATATATATATATATATATATATACGGTCTGGATCAAGTGCATACTCCTTATCTTACTCACCCGTGCTCACCCCCTTTAAGGCGACAGTTTTGGTCATACAACCGTCGTCTATACTTTTAGCGACGCTATATGTTGTCCGTCACTAAAAGTATAGATGACGGTTGTATGACCAAAACCATCACCTAAAGAGGGGTGAGCACGGGTGAGTAAGATAAGGGGTATGCACTTGATCCTTGCTATATATATATATATATATATATATATATATATATATATATATATATATATATATATATATATATATATACCCCTTATTTTATTCACCCGTACTCACCCCCTTTTAGCGACGGACCCGACGACGACGGTTGTATGACCGAAACTGTCGCCGGGTCCGTCGCTAAAGGGGAGTGAACACGGGTGAATAAGATAAGGGGTATGCACTTGATCCTTGTTATATATATATATATATATATATATATATATATATATATAGAGAGAGAGAGAGAATGCTCTATAGTAACCGGTTGTTATAGATACTATTCTAACAAATGTATTTATGATCGTCCATTGTAAGATCTAACGGGAAAGAATGAATAAGGCGTGGACTCGACCGCTAGTAGAACGTGAGGCCCAGTGCAACTCTCTTTAGCGATCAGGTTAATGACTACAGCGCCCTTATTTTTTTTTGACTTTTTAAATTGGTAGCATGTTCTACTAGCGGCCAGTCAAAACGATGTAATTCATTTGAAATCTGTATGCTATCCAATCTGTTGTTTCATACATATAATTCTATTAATATTTTATAAATTCACAAAAATTCATAAAAAATATAAATTGGTGAAAATATTCTTACTAATATTTGGAGTAGATTAAGCGGTTCAAAATTAAATTTTGATGTGCTAGTAGTGCTAGTGTAGCGGTCAGACAAGTTGGGTCTTCTCCTTCTCTCTGGTTTCTGCAGCAAACGAAAGCTATAGAGCGGCCAGATTAGATCTAGATTTTAACTAAACTAGCCACAAGTCCTATTATCAATCGGTCAAAAAAATGAGGGCACTATAGTCATTAGTCTGACCACTAGTGAGAATTGCACTAGCCACAAGTCCTAGTAACGGCCGGGCTCACGCCTTATTCAATCTCTCCAATTAAATCTTACAGTAGACGACTAGAGAGAGTTTGTTAGAATAGTATCCATAGCAATCAATTATTATGAAGCATTCTCATATATATATATATATATATATATATATAGCAAGGATCTTAAGCTCACCTTTATTGAGCTCATCCCGAGCTCACCCTGTCTTTTTTTTTTTAAAAAAAAAATATAACTAATAAAAAATGTATAATAATTTTTGGAATTGAGAGTTTTTTAAAAAAAAGTGTTTTGGGTGTGATTTGGGTATATATAACAAAACAGTGTTATACAGTCTGTACAACATTGTTTTGTTATATGTACCCAAATCACACCCAAAATACTTTTTTTTTAAAAACTTTTAATTCCAAAAATTATTATACATTTTTTATTAGTTATGTTTTTTTTATTAAAAAAAAAGGTAGGGTGAGCTCGGGGTGAGCTTAATAAGGGTGAGCTTAAGAAATGGATATATATATATATATATATATATATATATATATATATATATATATATATATATATATATATATATAATTGTTTACTATATTTGCATGCCTAAAAACTTTTGGATCATGCAAATTTTCAACTATAGCTTGAGTAATCCAATTTTATAAGGAACATTGAGAAATATAAAAAATAATTAAGCACCCTTTAAGTCAGCAGTTAGGGAAACCAACATTAAAAGCCTTTTGCTATTTTACTACCTAATTTTTGACATTTTTTGGGGGATTTAGTACAAATTTCAGTGACTACCCACTAACCATCTATGACTTTTCATGACTGAACCATTCGTGTATCTAGTCTAGAGAGAGAGAATTAAATCAACATTAAGCAATGCATACGTGTGTAAGACAAATATGGTGATTATAAAGTCTTAAACGGTCATTAAATATCTTACTACTCATCGTAAAATTTGACGCCCAAAATTTTACCCTAAAAATAGAGACTACGCAATAGTGTAACGAAACAACTTAATTACGATAATATTGTGTTGAAGAGTGAAAGTGAAAGTTGTCTTAGTATTAATTTGAAATTAGTAATTTTTTCTTCTGCATAAATTGTTTTGGCAAAAATTACTTTTTGGCCATTGTGATTATAGTATTTTTAAGCAATTAGCTATTGTGCTTTTAAAATATTCAATTAGCCCACTGAACTTTTTAAAAATATGCAATCAACCCATTCCGTCCAAATTGAGTAACAGACGTTACAAAATATCCTATGTGGCTTTTTTGAAAAAAAAAATAAATATCAAGTGTATTTGCTGACTGGGCAGCTTTTCTTACGTGACTTTTTTGGAAAAAAATAAATATTACGTGGCACTTTATAATTTTAAAAAATATGTTTTTTTTAAAAATATAAATTTTTTTAAAAAATAGAATTTTTTTAAAAACAGTTTTTTTTAAAAAAAAATAGAATTTGTAAAAAATCAGAACTTTTAAAAAACAGATTTTTTAAAAAAATTAGATTTTAAAACAAAAATAATGTACTTTTTAACGGAACTTTTTTTAAAAAAAATCTACTTTTTAACAAAATCTATTTTTTAAAAAAATTATATTTTTTTAAAAAAAATCTATTTTTTTAAAAAACAGATTTTTTAAAAAGTTCTGTTTTTTTACAAATTCTATTTTTTTTAAAAATCTGTTTTTTAAAAAATTCAATTTTTTAAACAATTTGTTTTTAAAAAAATTCTATTTTTTTAAAATATATATTTTTTATAGAATTATGTTTTTTTTTTAAATATGCTTTTTAAAAAAATTCTGTTTTAAAAAAAATTCTATTTTTTAAAAAAATTTGTTTTTAAAAAAATATATTTTTTTTAAAAATATTTTTTAAAATTTTTGTTTTATTTTATTATGTTTTTGTTATTTTTAAAACTTTAAAATGTTAATTTTTTTTTAAAAAAACCTGTTTTTTAATTTTTTAAAATATAAGTATTTTTAAAAAATTTATAAGTATTTTTATAAGTATAAAAATATTTTTCAAAACTATTTTAAAAGTATTTTTATACTTTTTTTTAAGACAGATTTTTCAAAAAAGAGAATTTTTTGAAAATTCTGTTTTAAAAAAAATCTATTTTTTTTAAAAAATCTGTTTTTAAAAAAAATTATATTTTTTTACAAAAATCTGTTTTAAAAAACAGATTTTTTAAAAAGTTCTGTTTTTTTACAAATTCTATTTTTTTTTAAAAATCTGTTTTTTAAAAAAATTCTGTTTTTTTTAAAAAATTATTTTTTAAAAAAGATTATATTTTTTTAAAAAACAGATTTTTTAAAATTATAAAGTGCCACGTAATATTTATTTTTTTTCAAAAAAGTCACGTAAGAAAAGCCGTCCAGTCAGCAAATACACTTAATATTTATTTATTTTCAAAAAAGCCACGTAGGATATTTTGTAACGTCTGTTACTCAATTTGGACGGAATGGGTTGATTGCATATTTTTAAAATGTTCAGTGGGCTAATTGAATATTTTAAAAATACAGTGACTAATTGTTTAAAACACTATAATCATAGTGGTCAAAAAGTGCTTTTTGCCAAATTGTTTTTAATTTTTCGCAACACAGTATTCCCATATATATATATATATATATATACACGGTCCGTCTCTCTTGCGAATTGAACTAAAAACGAACCGACGATTTTATCCGCCGATATAACATAGAAAGTCGATTTTCTATGCTATAGCGACGGATAAAACCGGATTTATAGCCGATTCGTTTTTAACTCGCTTTCTATAGTTCACTGGAGAGAACATCATATATATATATATATATATATATATATATATATATATATATATATATATATATGAGAATCCTTCCCAAATACACTATAAAAGTATAAAAAAAAACAATTAGAGAGGTAATTTTTAGGTGGGCTTTCACCGCACCTGTTTTTTTTCTTCTTTCCATTTATAGTTAATTCGGAAAGGAGGGAGTAAATATGATGAAAAAGTCTAGGGGGACCGGATATGTTGACCGGTCCAATTTTTTTTTTTTTTTTTTTTTTTTAAAATGTCTTTCAAATAATTTATAAGATTTATTGGAATTGAAATTTTTACAGAAAAAAGTGTTTTGGATGTCATTTGTATACACTTTTTTCTATAAAAATTTCAGTTCCAATAAATCTTATAAATTATTTGAGAGACATTTAAAAAAATAAATAAATAAATAAATAAAATTTGGACCGGTCGCCAAGACCGGTCGCTGTATCCGGTCGCCCCAGAAGTATGCAAATATGATATATCCATATATTTACTATGATTGATTTGTGTTATAAGCACACGGGTGTGTTGAATTTTTGTTGCAATAAGAGGGTAGTACTTACCACTTTTGACATGAGGAAATTTAGGAGCATCCTATTAAAAGTTTACTTTAGAGAAAAGGGTAAAGGTCATGCCTCTTTCGATAAATTCTCCATTTGTTTTCTTCAATTGAGGTGGCATGCATGTCATGTCTCTTTCCAACAGTTTTGACTTGTACATTAAAATTAAAACTAATTAAATTTCAAGTCTCGTATGGAGAATTAATTATACAAGTAACCATACCAATTTTCACATTACCATAGCTACAGGTTTATTGTGGTTAAAAGAGATCATAAGCATGATGTGTGGCTTACTTACTCCATGTACATAAATTTATAAGATTTGTGATATTTTATTAGATATTTCTATAAACTAAGGTCCTAGGTCCAACCACAATATCTATATATATTACTAAATAAATAAACAAACATCATAAAAATTGGATAGGCAAATTGGTTTGGTTCTTGCGTGATTTGATGTGTACTTTAATAGGGGGAAGAAATTGGAGTTATTAGAAGAAAATAAGGTTGCAAGTGTAGACCTGAAACAGAAAGCTGGTCAAAACAGACGAGTCCAAAGATGGTAGATTTGGTAGGTATATTGACTACTGGTAGCCAGTCCTACTTAGTAGGTATACCTTCCAAGTTTAGTTTTGAATGCATCAAAGGTTTTCAGTTTTAGCTAACCTGACCAAGGCTTCTGCAATCTGCAATCAAAAATAAATGACTCACACTTGTGATCACAACACTTTTCTTGATCATTTGACCAGAGATACAGCCTTCCATCACTTTGTCAAAGCTTCAAATTTAGATTTTGAGCACCCTACTTCATGGGAAATTCAATGACAAAGACGAAAACATAAATAGGTCTCCAGCCTCTACTTCTTGGGAGAGTATTACTACATTGTTCATGTTTGGTTGGAGGAGGGTTCAGTCCAAACACACTTGAGAATCTTATCCATCTATAAGCAAGTTATTTCAAACATAATTTATTTAACTCACAAACAAACGTAATGCTAGGGACTAAAACACAACATTTGTGTTTCAAACAGAGTTAGGTCTCAAAAGTAACGCATCAAAAATGATTAGTTCATTTGGAGGTCCAAATGCTACCATCCCAAATGCATGCTTACACAACCAAAACATTTGGCCTGAACATACAATTATAGAACATGCTACCAAATAGTTTCAACCACCACAATACAACCTCGTGACCATACCATCACATGCCAAACTAGCGACCTAAATACCCAAAAGAAAACATCTCAAATCATCTGAAGATGAGCCAAGCGTCTAAACACCCCTTGACAAGTCCTGCCACAAAATGCAACCACAAGCACCAAAAGTGTAACCAGAAAAAAGTTGTCAACTGACTGAATCTACTGATCTAGTGGGGAATACGAATACCCTGTACACAACTACAGTTTCTTCAGCCACCAACTTTGAAAATTTCTTAAACTTGACTCGGCACGAGTAATGAAACCATGCCATTTTAGAGTCGCAACATATAAAAGATACAAGCAAAACCATTTGAAAACAACTGAGCTTATCATTTCATAATTACAACCCACAGCAGTTATAGAAAATGAGAAAAGAAAACCATAAGTTTGTCTGGGCCAATTGATCAAAACATGTTTAGCATAAAGCATAAATATCTGCTTACTTCACACAACAGTACATAAAGCTTGACAAGAGATTTTTCCCTAAAATCAGAAGAATTATTTAAAAACTACCACCCCTAAGTGCAAGAACCAGATGAAGTACTGAGCCGCCCTCAATATTATAATCTTTTGCTGTTTTGTCATCTCCAAGCTGCTTGCCAGCATAAATGAGCCTGCAAAATATGGAAACTTAATATGAGAATATGGCTAAAAAAATGTATAAATATATTTAGTCCATATGAAAAGAAGTTGATTCACGGACAAAGAGGAAAAGAAGGTTGTGGGCTCAAGAAAGGTCCATTCCTTCCTATTACTTATCATTCCCTTTACCCCATTTGATGACTTATGCATATCCAAAGCCATGACACTTGCTAAAAGTATAATAAAGATCTTATTGTGTGAACACCTATACTACTTACAAAGGCATTTGTCAAGTTTGGTGCGACTGGATAATTTTGATGTAACAGCTACGACAGAAGCTTAAAATTATAATTTCAAAAGGAAAAAGGATAACCAGGATACAAAATATTACGCACATAAATTATCACATATGTATCATAAGTGAATGCAATGGAAGAAAAAAGTTGCTATGTAGATTAATCTCAGTGTGTTTCTGATATAACCAAAATCCGGACAGAGGCATTAACTAGGAAATATTATACTTGATTGTGGAGGTTCATAAAAAAAAATAGAAACCATCATTCAAGGCCTCATGATCCGTGCCCACTGAACCAGAGTACTAATTATTTGTAATTTTAAAAGGGAAAAAAATTAAAAAGTAGGAGCTTTTGTTTTTTTGGGGGGAGGGGTGCAGTGAAACCATCACAAAACAATATTAGAATAACCTTGAAAACTAAAGGAAAATTAGGGTCTCAGATGATCCATCATTAGCCCTACAGAACTAATAAGAAAATACTTAACAGTTAACAGCATTAGAGAAGTGAGAATGCTAGAATACACGTCAAGAAATGCACACAAAAGGATAGCACAACAAAGAAACAAACATCAGAGGTAGCAAAACATTAGACTTCAAAATAAGGTTCTAAAGCACCCCATAGTCAAAAACATAAGAGATTCAAACAAACCTATATCTGAAAGAGGTCTCCTTGATAAAATTTAAAATAATACCCTCGAATAAATTGTGCTCGCAGGTTATTCAAGAACTTAGCAGGTTTAAAAGTCATGTAAGAACACAACTACACAAGGGCATCCAATGCAAAAGAACTATGAAAGGCAATGAACATTAATTAACAAAAAAAGAAAAGGCAATGAACATTCATGATTCATCTTCCAACAAAATATAAGTCAAGGAAAGATCAACCTTATGCATGAATTAACCCAAAGAAACTATGATTTATAATGATCTACTAACTACTAACATACATCAAACAAGCCAGAAGAATACCCAGTGTTCTTAAAGGCGCGCCTAGGCGTGAGACCCATCCTAGCCCACGTTGGGCGCCTCGTCTAAGGCAAGGCTCCTTCAATGAGGTGCACCCGAGGCGCAGGCCTCATTGAAGTTGTGTATTTTTTTTTCCTAATCAATCTAGACCACCAATTACAACCTCCTCCTCCTCTAAGTAAGTCTCTCTCCTTTTCCTTATCTCTTCTCCTTTTTTTAATTATCTTTTCTTGCCCAAAAATAGGCTATTTTGCAAAATACTTGGGGTTATGCTGCCCAATTTTTAAAAAAACTTTTGAGTACTTTACTACATTACTATTACAATGTTTACTAACTTATTAAATAATCAAATATGAGTATATAACTTATAAGTATTTTTTTTAATATTTAAATATGCATTTATATTGTTGTTTAGTGTTTACTATATATATATATATATATATATATATAACTAGGATCCTGTCCGGACTCCGGACTCCTGGACAAGCTTAAAATACGGACCCAAATTTTTATTTTTATTTTTGTTTTTTTTTTTAAAACAACTAAAAAAAAAGTTTAATATTTTATAGAACTGAAAATTTTTCATAATACAATGTTTTGTGAGTGATTTGGATACCTATACCAAAAAATGTATGTACAGTCTGCACAGACTATACAGACATGTTTTGTTATATGTATCCAAATCACACCCAAAACACTGTATTATGTAAAAATTCAAGTTCCATAATTATTTATTTATTTTTTTTAGTTGTTTTTAAAAAAAGCAAAAAAAAAAGGTCCAGATTTTGATCCGGTCCGGTCCGGGAGTCCGGACCTGATCCGGCCTCTCTCTCTCTCTCTCTCTCTCTCTATATATATATATATATATATATATATATATATATATATATATATATATATATATACATATATAAGTATTTAACTGTGTACTTATGCAGAATATAATTATGATACGATTATATTAGTGCATCGCTATACTACTAGGTAAACTTTTTGAACATGCTTAGAAGTTTGTAAAATTACTTAATGGCTGATAAATTTGATACATAAATGATTGAATGTGTATATATATATATATATATATATATAATTTTTTTTAAATATGTGCGCGCGTCTCGCCTCGCTCCTTAGACCCCAAGGAGACCTGTGCGACTTAGTGCCTTAAATTCTATGAGAATACCAAAAGGTAACATCTTTGAATTGAATAAATCAAATCAAGATTTATAAAATCGCAAAGAGGTTTGAACAAATAGTATAAATTGAATATTTTAAGATCATGAACACAACATAAAATTATGCAGCAGAGATTAAATAACACAACATGGAATTATGCAGCTGAGATTAAATAACTTGAACTAAGAATTTCAAAACATAATCTTTAGATCAAAGGTTTATCAAAATAAGAGAAAATAACCTTTGTTGCACCGGAGGAATTCCTTCCTTCTCCTCAACTCGTTCCTTGATCCGGTCAATGGTATCAGTTGGTTCAATATCAATTTCAATTTCCTTTCCAGTGAGAGTCTTCACCTTGATCATAGTTCCTCCCCTAAGTCTCAGAACTAAGTGCAGTGTTGACTCTTTCTGGATGTTGTAATCTGCAAGAGTTCGACCATCTTCCAATTGCTTACCAGCAAAAATCAACCTCTGCTGGTCAGGAGGGATACCTTCCTTGTCCTGGCAAACACACAAACACCATGAGATAAACATGAGAGAGGCAGCAACTCACCTTAGCTCATCAAAAAGAACGGTCTGCAACACTAAGCCAAAGTTTTTTTTAAAGAATAACAGCCAGCCAAAATAAAATGGGGAAAACAAAAATGCAGATGCTAGATCATTAGATTTCACTTAAAACAACTATGCAGAGGTTCATATCCTCCGTCAGATGCAGTTTTCAATAATCAACTATGCAGAATAACTTCACATAATTACTGAAAGTAATAACTTTGTATTCAAAGCTACACAGAGTATAATTTTAGCTACATAAAAAAGGTAATAGCATCCAAAGATAAATTTTGGAAAGCAATGGACAGATCCAAATTTTAATTCTGAGAAGGCCGTGCAAAAATGTTGTAGTTAAACAACTATGTAAAGCTTAAAAGATCGATGTAGTTTTAACAACTAACTACCCGGCATAGAATATCTACAAAAGCTTGTTGGATACAATAATATACTCCCTCCGACTTAAAATGAGAATCCTGTCTTAAGAAATCATGCATTTTAACTATTTTAAGAACGGTTGTCAATTTCCCTATACTCAATTCAGATAAATATATATGATATTTTGATTAAAGTTGGGTTTACTCGGTTTTTATATACAATCTGTACATCATGTCACTTTTTAGTCTATATTTAGTATTGAGGTGCATTAAAAAGGAAAATGGGACCGATTTTTTGACACACAGAATATAAAAAATTTGTATTGACAGCTTCACAGAAATCATTATGACTCTACTTCTTAGGGTTGAAAGACTAAAATGTTTCAGTCAGAATAATCAAGAATCACAACAGCAAGTGACATCAAACATCCACATATTCCACCACAGCTAGGAGATCTACAAGCCCACCTCCTTTCTCATAACTAAGCAGAAGGATCAAATATTACAACTTCTTATTCACAGATAACAGAAAATGTAATTTTAAGGCCTCAGTTGATAATCAAGAATCTCAAGAAGAAGTGAATCTCAACACAAGTAACATCAAATATCCACATTTTAATTCTTGACTCAGCTTTCTAAAATTCCAAGTTATGCATGTCAATTCGGATTCAAATGGGAATCATAAAAATAAATCAAACTGTTAATCATGTGAATCTCATGAGACTCTGGTTCTACTAAGATTCTCTGATTCCAAATCGTGACATATTGTGATATTTTAAAAATATTAAAAAGATTAAAAGAATAACTGAAGTGTAACACATAAGATTCCGACAAATGACAACCAGGCAAATTAAATAACTAACCATTAATCATAGAATGTTATAACCTTGTAGCCATAGCGCGATTTGAGGCCTCAATTGAAATATTAAGAGATTACATATGATAGTCAAGCATCATAACAAGTTTTTTAAATTAGTAAATATATATATATATATATATATATATATATATATATATAAAAACTAAACAAATAAACAAATGGAAAAAAACTTCGGAGAAATAAACCAGCCGGACATAATTTCATCCAATCCATGTCCCAACAGAGGACAGAAAAAGAAATTTTAATCAAATAACAAAATCTCCTCAATAATAATAAACATGGCATGCAAAACATAGTGAGATCAAATAGATATAACACAGACCTATGCAGTAAGAAATTTAAAATTTACAATCAGCATACAGGCATATCATATTATAGTCCACTATAACCACCCAAACAAGGTGAACTGAACATTTGTATTAGTCTTAAATCTCAACACTGATACCTAAATAAGGATGCAAAGCTTAAATTACAATTGCATATCCCAGCACCCAAAATCTGATCATAGATTAACATGTAGGCAAACTTAAATGATTACTTTGGCACAACATTAAACATCTTTAAATTTACATTATTAACTCTTATAAGTCATAACTCTATCACATGATGTTGTGATGTCCTTGATTTTAAATGGCTATAACTACCTTACCATAAACAAAAAAAAAAAGTCCACCTAAGTCCTAACTATACTCTGGAAGCTCTATCATTAAGTACAGATTACAACCAGTTGTAATACACCATTACATCATGTGATATTGTTAAAATATTTTATGTACAATATCTTATCATATTAGATTTAGGGCCAACCAGCCAAATATATGCATTGTTTAAATCTTTGAAAACAAGTAAGCTTAAAAGATGTAACAGGAAAAAACATAGTATATAATTCAAGAGTAATACTAAGAAGAACGATCTTAGATAAAATAAACCAAATGAGGATAAAATCTCTCCTCACTTGATTATCTAAAACTATACATGTAGAAAGTAGACAGCCTGCCACAGACACCTAATGACTTTATAAATTATAAGGACATGTATAAATTTTATTTTACAAAAAATTAAATCCGCATGATGATATTCTAATACAACCAATACACTTTTTCATCCATAATATATATTTTGCACTATCAAATCATATCAGCGTTCGTTAAGAAAAATTCTCATGGAAAAATCAATTTGAAATTTAGGAGATACAGTAAATACTTGTTAGTAACTAAGCCAAATTGATTCTAGATTATTCATGAATTAATTAAGTAAATGATATATGTATGTACAGGAACGTATTTGAAAATGTCTTGGAACATGTAATGGTTAGGTTCATGTACATAAATTTGGTCATGTACTGGTTATGTACTGGTTAGGTTCATGTACATAAATTTAGTCATGCAGTAATTATTATGGTGGCTCTAGAAGTGTCCTAGGAGTCCTATAAATAACCTTGTACTAGGATCATTTGAAAAAAGTGAAATCAAAGTCTTCTTGAGTGTTCTCCAAAAGTTATATCTCACTTCCTCTCTAAATTATATCCTCTTCCAAATTTCCAACAATACCTAACGTAATTATCTTCAATAGAACAAGAGTATAATTAAAAAATTAGGGTACTGGAGCTAAATATATGCAGAGACGCATGTTGTTTTTTTAACAATTATGAGAGTGCATTAAGAGAGAAGGAAGAAGATAACACAAGTATAAACAATAACTGAAAACCCTAAAAACGTATACACAACAAACAAGCAAAACCCAGAAAAACCCTAGGTTCATCACAACAAACAAAACCCTAGGTTAATCAAACACAGGAAAATCCCTAAGTTTATCACAACAAATTGAATCAGTAAAATCCTCAAATCCTAACTAATCAGTATTATAAAATTCATTAAAATAATAGGTAGAATTGATGAAATTGATACCTGAATCTTGGCCTTGACATTGTCGATGGTGTCGCTACTCTCGACTTCGAGAGTTATCGTCTTTCCGGTCAGCGTCTTCACGAAGATCTGCATGCTTCGTAGCTTTAATCCAACGCTGATATATAAACAGGGAGATAGAGTTTTATATATCTGCGTTTAGGGTATTTATTGGATTGGAACTTTGCCTTTCAGTCACAGAGGCGTCGAATATCTCCTTTAATTTTCCAATAGGAATAGGAATACGGACCCTATTTTTGTTCTCAACGTGTGATCCATCATCCATATACCACTTTGGGGAATTTGAAAACTAAAAACTAATCTACCAAAAAAAAAATAGAAAAGAAAAGAATATATTGTCTATTATTTACTCTTATTACTTAAAAAATTAGTGCTAAGAGATTCAATTATTATAGAAACTATTAGATAGTGAGAGAAATAATTTTTTAAGCTAATGCAAAATTAAAGTTTTGTTTGATATTTTATTGAATAAATATTTAATTTTTATTTTTATACTAAATAATTGAATTTTATGATTTGTGGGGGACGACAGGATGTGTATCAGTAAAAAATCGCATACCACCGAACCGATTTTACTAAAAATTAGATACTTTTTATTATTATATACTCATAGTTATGTGTGTGGATTTGTTATATAATTTTTTTAAAGAATTGATATTGATATTTTTATAAGAAATAATATTCATATGACTGAGACCTTATGAAAATATCAATTTCTCTTGTCGAAATATCAATTTTTTTTTAATTATATAATAAGTTATACAGTTCGCGATTGTATACCGAATTATTTATTTATTATCTTTTTTTAAATTCATTTATACCAAGTCGAATAATCCGTTAAAGCCCAACCTCATAAAGAGAGGTCCATAAGAAGTAGCCCAATAGAACTTGCACAGCAAACAGGGATAAATTTAACAAATATTAGTATAGAAAAATGATATATATATATATATATATATATATATATATATATATATATTATGGATTAATTATATATTTTAGTACATTTTAAGAAATAATTACAATAATAGTATATAGATAAAATAATTATAAAAGTAATATATTTTTTTATATTTATTTACAAAATTAATATATTTAGGTATCCTCTTTAATCATGCCCACGATTATCTCTCTTATCTTTTCCCGTTAATTATTATTTTTTTATTCAAACACATTCAAACAGAATAAACACGTACATGTATATGTATATAGGAGAAGGTTTACAACAGTTTTCCAATTTCTTCCACGCAATCAATTAAAACCCCTTTCGTTTTCTCTCTTCGTTGTTTCTTCCATCTTTCCATCTCATCATTATCGTTGCATCAACTTCAGCCCTTTGGTCTGACAGTCGAATTCTTTTGATTTGTATCCGATTCTTTTTTACTGAGTTTCTCCAACAAACTCGCAGTTCCAACCTACTCCGGTGTTTTATCTTCTTTATTGCACCCCTAGTTTAATTGGGTTTCAGGTAAAATTGCCATTTGTGGCCTCGATTTTAAGTCATAATTTATGGGTTTTTGGAGGAATTTAAAGTTCAGTCGCGCATAAAAAATATTTTTTGTTATGGTTTTGTTGTGTTGTGTTTCTTTTAATATGGGTATTATTTGTTCGCCCATAAAGTTACAGAAAATAGTTAGCTTCTTAATCAGCTGACTGATTTTACTATTTTCAATAAATGGGTTTCTTTTTATGTATGTTTGAGTCTCATTTTTTTGAAAATTAACTTCTTTTCATTAAAAAGATAGTTTCTTTTTGCTGAATGTTATCATTCTTATTGTTCTAAATGTTCAGTGACATTCATAAGAAAATGTGAATAATATATATTTTTAGAAGTATGTAGTATTAAGTTTACCAAACCTTCATATCAAGGTTACCAATTCACCTCCACACTTGCAGTTTTTTCATAGTGTAGTTGGTAACCAAACCTTCATACCAAGGTAACCAAACCGTCATATCAAGGTAACCAATCCACCTACACACTTTAAGTTATTTTATAGTGCAGTTGGTAACCAAACTTTCACACCAACATAACCAAACCTTCATACCAATGTAACAAAACCTTCATACCAAGGTAACCAATCCACATCTACACCTGCAGATTTTTCATAGTGCAGTTGGTAGCCAAACATTCATACCAAGGTAACCAATTCAGTGTTATTAGGTTACCAATTTATTTTGAATGTGATGCAGTTGGTAGCCAAACCTTCATGCAGTGGGTAGCCAAACATTCATACCAAGGTAGCCAATTCAGTTTTATTAAGTTACCAATTTATTTTGAATGTGATACAGTTGGTAACTAAATCTTCATGCAGTTGGTTGTCAAACTTTCAGACCAAGGTAACCAATTCATAGTGCAGGTGTGGAGGTAGATTTGTTACCTTGATATAAAGGTTTGGTTATATTGGTATAAAAGTTTGGTTACCTTGGTACGAATGTTTGGTTATCAACATTACATTACACATCATTCTCTTATCTCTCTCTTTCCTATGCAGTGTTCTTATTTTTCTTTGAACATGAAATTGGAATTGAAATTTCTGGACATGAAGAAATTGTGAAAAATCAAATATCCACCTCCTTTCTCCATCTCATCGAGCATTTTGTGGTTGACTCTCGCTCTGTCTCACCAGTGAAGGGGTAGGAGGAAGATGACGTTGTCAAACCTTCAGACCAAGGTAACCAATTCAATTTTATTAAGTTACCGATTTAGTTTGAATGTGATGCAGTTGGTAGCCAACCATTCATACAAAGGTAACCATTTTAGTTTTTATGGGTAACCAAATAGTCATAAAAAAAATTCAGAACAGTAAGAGTTACATCTATTTATTTTTAAACTTTTTGTAGGACGAATCTTATTCTTCTTCTCATTGGCGTTTGGACAATGGAGATTCGCGGCGGAGTAGCGGAAGAGAGGGCAACATGTGAAGAAGGAGATTCGCGGCGGAGTAGCGAATGAGAGGGCTACTGTGAGGGAGATGAAAATTTGAATTTAAATTATTATTTTGAATTTGAATTTGAATTTGTTTTTGTTGTTAGATCTCAGATATTTGAATTTGAATTATTAATTATGACATTTATTTCTCCTTGATTTTAGGTTTCTTTATTAATGTGAATTGCGTTATTTTTATAATTATTTTATGGATGCACTAATAGTGTAATTACTTTCTAATTGTTGTATATTAGTATTAAGAACCCTATATATATATATATATATATATATATATATATATATATATATATATATATATATATATATATATCGATAAATATTTGATAAAATTGAATTGTGACAAACGTAAAAGTATATGCGATAAGGTAGAATAAATTAAAATGAGATATTTCTTAATTCTTATATATCTGATGTATGCACATACGTCGTAGTCAAAATGCGTCACAATCATAATTCGGCTACTTCAACCAAAATACGTGACAATCATAATTCGGCCCAAAAGATTGAGAATATATATCAGTTAGTACATGTTACATATGGTATTATATAAAACTATACTTTTCTTTTTAAAAGAAATGGAGTCCTTTAGTTATTATCTCTGTGACGCCCCCAAAATTAGGTATACATCACCCATCTTGGGTCGTCAGATACATGGTACAGAATACAAATACAACTTACTAATACAACTGTCGTGTACAATACGACAAAACATAACTGTGAGTTTGAATACAATTATTGTCTACTAGAGACTATACAAATTCAAAAGGAGTCCTCATTACAAATATTGTCACACTATTTAACAGAATAGTGAGGACTGCTAATACTATCATCTGGTCCATCACTCCGTTCCCCGACTCGTCCCATCTATATTCTTATTTCCCTAAGAGAACAGTGAAAGAAAGGGTGAGCTCAACTAGCCCAGTAAGAAATATTATGACTAAGATAATGCAGAATAAATTATCATTAGCCTTCAACAGTTTTAAACTGATAAAATATAACGAACATCAAGTTTAATTGCAGCGAAACAAGCAATCAATTAAAAGAGTCAAGTAGAAAATAAAATCTACTATTTTCTATGATTTAAAAGGTTTTTCAACACTGTTATTGCTGAGGCTCAGTTTAATAAAATAATCCACATCATCGAATCACCCCTGCACTACGGCCAAGGATATTCGTGTATTCATTAATGGTCATGATCATGCCAACAACTGTCTATCAATGCACTGCGGGCCAATGACGACTTTTACCACATCATTTGTACATTACGGTCATGATTATACCGAATACTCCTTGGTCATAATCATACCAAGTCCATCTATGCACTACAGGCCACAGATGACTTTCAACATTTTATAAACATGAGGATGATGACAATGATATAAGAATTCAATAAAACAAGTTCAAGAATTAATTTATCCAAGAATTAACAACGTCCAAATTGTCAACATGATACTGCTTTGTGGAGTAAAATTCAAGAATGCTTAGAATAATATTTTCATGAAAAGATACTGGATGAAACGCAATTATCAAGGATATTTCACTAATTTCATGGAGTATAGAAGTTAAAACTTAACCAATTGAGTATAATAAAGAATGAAATAACAAAATAAATCACCCGGCATGCGATAGACCGCACAGACAGGTTATTCTAACAGAATAATAAATAATGGAACCAGGTCCGGCGTAAACGCACAGACAGGATATTCCGACAGAATAATAAATAATGGAACCAGGTCCGGTGTAAAAGACACAGACAGGATGTTCCAACAAAATAATAACAAGACGGAACCAGGTCCGGTGTAAAACACACAGACAGGATGTTCCAATAGAATAATAATAAAAACGGAACCAAGTCCGGTGTAAAACACACAGACAGGATGTTCCAACAGAATAATAGAAGAATGTCACCAAGTATAGGGTAGACCGCGTATACAGGTTATTCCAACAGAATAATAAGAAATAGAATAACAAAAGTTCTCTTCATGAATAAGAAAGAATAACACCCCTTACCGTTTTAAAGAAGAACTGAAATAAGGAAGTAGTTAAGTAGCAGAATACTTTTCTTCTCTCTCTTTATAGTTTCTCTCTATAGTTTCTCTCTCTAGAGTTCAGTGAATTCGTAAGAAATAATGAAGGAATGAGCTGCTATTTATAGAAAAATAGAATGCATAGTAACTAATCCATGAACGGTCCAGATTAATTACTTTAATCTGACGGTCCATATTTAAAGAAAAATCTTTTAAATAAAATATAATATATTATATTTATAGAATAACTTTAATAAATTATTTTGTTATATATAAAAAGATGTTTCTGTTTTATTACGTTAATAATACGAATAAAACAAAACTTCATTATCGCTAAATAATTCATATTATTAACTGACAATAATTGAATCAAACTGAGTGACTTCTCACATAAGCATTAATAATCAATACCGTGTGCTACTATGCAACCACACGTATTACTATACTTTTACTACCGAGTAGTTCAACAGTATCAATGGTAAAACTTCCGCCGTTATTTTTAATAAAATATTTTTGTCATTTTTTCAATCCGACAATAATTCCGTTGTGGGGTCCACCAATGATTGTGCCGTTGTACGAATATTCCCTATTAAAACGAATATTCCCCGACCAATCGAATATTATATAACAACTTGCGTACTTTGTAAAATTTATATATATTACCCACAACTATAACATTATATTAATTTAATTCCATAATATTTAAAAATGATATTTATAGAAAATTCATCTTTATTTATAAAAGTTGGGGTCTTAAACCTCCCCTTCTTATGAAATTTCGCCCTCGAAATTAGGGTACGTACCTGGTATGTCGAAGAGGTAAGGATACCTTGACTTCATTTCAGATTTTAACTCCCAAGTCATTTCCTCAACATCGTGATTTCTCCACAAAACTTTGACTTGAGGTATAACTTTGGAGCGTAGAATATGTTCCTTCTTATCTAAGATTTGAACATGAACTTCTTCATACGTCAAATCCTCCGCTATTTCGTCCGGTTCTAACTCAATAATGTGGTTCGGGTCTTCCACATATTTACGTAACATGGATATGTGAAAAACGTTATGAACACGAGACATACTTGGCGGTAAAGCGAGTCTATAAGCCACAGTTCCTACTCGATCGAGGATTAAAAATGGATCGATGAATCGAGGATTGAGCTTTCCTCTCTTTTCAAATCTCGTAACTCCTTTCCATGGAGCAACACGTAAGAATACATGATCTCCTATATCAAATTCCACGTCCTTTCGATGAAGAACAACATAACTCTTTTGTCGATCTTGTGAGGTTTTTATACGTTGTCGGATCGTTTGAATCTTTTCTGTAGTCATACGTACCAACTCCGGTCCCAAAAACGTTGCTTCACCCACCTCATCCCAGCATACTAGAGAACGACACTTTCTTCCATACAATGCTTCGAATGGAGCCATGCCAATACTTGCTTGATAACTGTTGTTATAGAAAAACTCCACCAATGATAAGAACTTGTCCCAACTTCCCTTGAAGTCAAGGACACAGTGTCTTAATAAATCTTCTAGAGTTTAAATAGTCATCTCTGATTGTACGTCCGTCTGAGGATGATATACCGAACTAAATCGTAAATCCGTTCCCATAGCTTTTTGTAAGCTAACCCAAAATCGTGAAGTGAATCTTGGGTCTCGGTCAGAAACTATGGATACTGGCATACCATGCAGTCTTATAATCTCGTTTATGTACATACAAGCAAGTCGATCAAGTGTATAAGTTTCTCGTATCAGTAAGAAATTAGCAGACTTGGTCAATCTATCAACAATGACCCAAATCGCATCTATACCTTGAGAAACCTTAGGAAGACCGGTAACGAAATCCATGGTAATGTGCTCCCACTTCCATTTTAGAATTTTAAGTGATTGCAATGGACCTTTTGGTAGTTGATGCTCCGCCTTGACTCGTTGACAAGTTAGACACCTTGAGATAAACAATGCTATCTCTCGCTTCATATTGCTCCACTAAAATGTATGACGAAGATCATGAAATATTTTGGTACTCCAGGATGGATTGCAAATGGTGTGTTGTGCGCCTCCATCATAATTTCATACTTTAAATCAGGGTTGTTAGGAACACAAAGTCTGGAGTTGACTCGAAGTATTCCTTCTTCATCGATTCTTACTTTCGGCATAGCACCTTCTTGCACTTTCTTCCTCATACGCATCAGCTCCAGGTCTGTAGCTTGAGCAGCTTTAACTTTATCGATTAAAGTTGGTTCTACTCGTATATTCGCCATCATCACATGGGTCCCTTGAGTCTTTAACTCTATCTCTATCCTTTGCAAGTCACACAAAATGGGCCTTTGTGTTGACAATATCGCACTCGTACTTGTATATGATCTTCTACTCAATGCGTCAGCTACCACGTTCGCTTTTCCAGGATGGTATTGAATGGTATGATCATAATCTTTCAATAATTCAAGCCAACGTCGTTGTCGCATGTTGAGTTCCTTTTGAGTGAAGAAATATTTGAGGCTTTTATGATCCGTAAAGATCTCCACCTTCTCCCCATACAAGTAATGCCTCCAAATTTTAAGTGTAAAGACAACAGCTGCCAACTCTAGATCATGAGTATGATAATTCCTCTCATATTCCTTGAGTTGTCTTGATGCATAGGCTATGACTTTTTCATGTTGCATGAGAACGCATCCCAACCCTTTGCTCGAAGCATCACTGTAGATGACAAATCCCTCCGAGCCAGATGGTATTGTTAGAACAGGTGCTGAAATGAGTCTCCTCTTGAGTTCTTGAAAACTCTTCTCACATTCTTCGCTCCAACCGAACTTTGTATCTTTCCGAGTCAGCTGAGTTAATGGAGTAGCGATTCGAGAAAATCCTTCCACGAATCTCCGATAATAACTAGCTAAACCAAGAAAGCTACGTACTTCGGTCACTGATTTAGGTTGCTCCCAGCTTTGAATAGCTTCAATCTTTGCCGGGTCAACAGATATTCCATGACTTGATACCACGTGCCCAAGGAATGCTACCTCCTCCAGCCAGAACTCGAATTTCTTCAACTTGGCATAAAGCTTGTATTCACGAAGCTTTTGGAGTACCAGCCTCAAGTGTTGCTCATGATCTTCACGGCTTTTGGAATAAATAAGGATGTCATCAATAAAGACGACCACAAAGTGATCCAAATATTCTTTGAATACCCGGTTCATCATATCCATGAAGGCAGTAGGAGCATTAGTCAATCCAAAGGACATGACTAGGAATTCATAATGCCCGTATCGAGTTCTGAAAGCCTTCTTTGGAATATCCTCAGTTCTAACCTTCAGCTGATGATATCCAGAATGAAGATCGATCTTTGAAAAGAATTATGCTCCTTGCAATTGGTCAAACATGTCATCAATACGTGGCAATGGGTACCTATTTTTTATGGTGACATGATTCAACTCCCGATAATCAATACAAAGTCGCATACTTCCATCTTTCTTCTTCACAAATAGAACAGGAGCACCCCAAGGAGAAGTACTAGGACGAATAAAGCCAATGTCTAACAATTCCTGCAGTTGGATCTTTAACTCCTGAAGTTCAATAGGAGTCATTCGATATGGGGCTTTGGAAATGGGTTTTGTACTGGGTTCAAGGTCGATACAGAATTCAATTTCACTCTCTGGGGGTAAGCCAGGAAGTTCTTCAGGGAATACGTCAGGGAATTTATTAACAATAGAAATATCATTCAAAACTGACGTATTTTTGTTTAGATCCGTGACATGAGCTAAAAAAGCTTGACATCCATTTTTCAATAAACGAATAGCTTTATGGCTTGAGATGACAACGATTGATTTTAATGGTTTGGTTGCTTGAATTCGCATAATAGTTCGATTAGAAATATAAAAGCTAACAACCTTACGAAAATAATCAATTTTTGCATGATGAGTAGTTAACCAATCAATCCCTAGAATCACGTCAAATGCAAGTATTTTTAATGAAATCAGATCGACAGGTAATGTGTGGGTACCAACTTGAACCAAACAAGACTTATAAACCGTGGATGTAATGAAGGTTTCTCCCAATGGAGTTTCAACAGATAAGTCAAAGTCTAATTTCTCCGGAGTCAAATTTAATCGATGAGCGCAAGTAGGAGAAATAAAAGAATGGGTAGAACCGGTATCAAATAAAGTATAGACTTTGTTAGAGTTTATGATAAGTTTACCCGTGATGACCTCATTCGAGTTCCTTACTTTCTGGGAGGTCACAACAAACGCTATCTCTTGCACTACCGGTTTTGACTTTTCTGGGACGGCCTTAGGTGCCTCCATCCTGGCTGAACTTATTTTTGGTAAACGACAAAATTGAGCTAAATGACCTTCTCGTCCACAATTATAACATGCTTTAGACGGCATCACGCAGTTTGAACTGATGTTCCCCTCCCCTCCGCATTTGAAACATATGATAGGTGGTCGTTCTCCTTCCTTAACAACGGGTGCTGATGCTGACGTCTTTCCATTATTGTTAAATCTCTTCTTCTTGAAATGATCATTCTTATTGTTTTGGCCTTGATTACCACCGAAGTGGTTACCATTTCTGGCCTGTTGATTCCCACCACGCTTGTTGTCACCGCTTTGATGACTGCTCTCACTAGTATTATCATTTTGCCGACTGCTCTCTTTTGGTTGCGTTGACTCGTTATCGCGCTCCACTAACTGAGCCCTATTCACAACATCTGAATACAAACACAGTTTATGAGAAATAAGATGTTGACGTATCTCAGGTTTCAAACCTCGTAAAAACATTCGCGTCATTCGCTCTTCATTATCCACCAAGTGGGACGCAAACCGGGACAACTTAGCAAATTTAGCCTCATACTGCGACACAGTCATATTATTCTGCTCTAATTTGATGAACTCTACCTCCTTCATGTGTCGAACACTTTCGGGAAAGTATTTGTCATTGAACAGCTCTTGGAACTTCTCCTAAGACATCTTCAGTGCGGCATGTTGAGTACGCTTAATCAATTCTCACCAGTAATCTGCCTCTCCTCGCAACATAAAGGCGGCAAAGGGAACCTTTTGCTCCTCAGAGCATCCCAAGACATCAAATATCTTGGTGATCTGCTTTATCCATGTTTCCGCTATAAGTGGTTTTGGCTCTCCCTTAAACTCCGGTGGTCCCAGCTTCTTGAACTGTTTAGCAGTGACTGACCGAGAGTTTTCAGTGTTTCCACCTATATTTTGAACAGGAGTCGCTCTCGCCTGCTGTTGCATGAACTGCATAAAGCTTCTGAACATTTCATCATTCATCATTTGGTCAGTATTGTTGTTTGCACGAGGATTGTCACCTTCCTGATGCACACTATCCCGATTATTGATATGTGGTGAATCAATAGTCGCCTGTGCTCCATTACTATTCTCAACATTCTCGGATGCCATTTTCAGATACTGGCACAAAACAAAAGTTAATTGATATGTCATATATTATCCTTATATTCCGACCGACCAATTAAATACCATGCAAATAAACTTAGGTAGGTCATACTAGTGAAGGAATTCCCCATCTCTCCCCTCCTAGTTCTATTCTCACATCTTAGCCAAGGATCATATCCCTAAGCTCTGATACCAACTGTGACGCCCCCAAAATTAGGTATACATCACCCATCTTGGGTCGTCAGATACATGGTACAGAATACAAATACAACTTACTAATACAACTGTCGTGTACAATACGACAAAACATAACTGTGAGTTTGAATACAATTATTGTCTACTAGAGACTATACAAACTCAAAAGGAGTCCTCATTACAATTATTGTCACACTATTTAACAGAATAGTGAGAACTACTAATACTATCATCTGGTCCATCAGTCCGTTCCCCGACTCGTCCCAGCTATATTCTCATTTGCTAAAGAGAACGGTGAAAGAAAGGGTGAGCTCAACTAGCCCAATAAGAAATATTATGACTAAGATAATGCAGAATAAATTATCATTAGCCTTCAACAGTGTTAAACTGATAAAATATAACGAACATCAAATTTAACTGCATCGGAACAAGCAATCCATTAAAAGAGTCAAGTAGAAAATAAAATCTACTATCTTCTATGATTTAAAAGGTTTTTCAACACTGTTATCACTGAGACTCAGCTTAATAAAATAATCCACATCATCGAATCACCCCTGCACTACGGCCAAGGATATTCGTGTATTCAATAATGGTCATGATCATGCCAACAACTATCCATCAATGCACTGCGGGCCAATGAGGACTTTTACCACATCATTTGTACATTACGGTCATGATTATACCGAATAATCCCTGGTCATAATCATACCAAGTCCATCTATGCACTACAGGCCACAGATGACTTTCAACATTTTATAAACATGAGGATGATGACAATGATATAAGAATTCAATAAAACAAGTTCAAGAATTAATTTATCCAATAATTAACAACGTCCAAATTGTCAACATTGTAAGACCCCAACTTTTATAAATAAAGATGAATTTTCTATAAATATTATTTTTGAATATTATGGAGTTAATTTGATATAATGTTATAGTTGTGGGTAATATTTATAAATTTTACAAAGTACACAAGTTGTTATATAATATTCGATTGGTCGGGGAATATTCATTTTAACATGGAATATTCGTACAACTGCAAAATCATTGGTGGACCCCACAACGGAATTATTGTCGGATTGAGAAAACAACAAAAATATTTTATTAAAAATAACGGCAAAAGTTTTACCACTGATACTGTTGAATTACTCGGTAGTAAAAGTACAGTAATACGTGTGATTGCATAGTAGCACACGATATTGATTATTAATGCTTATGTGAGAAGTCACTCAGTTTGATTCAATTATTGTCAGTTAATAATATGAATTATTTAGCGATAATGACGTTTTATTTTATTCGTATTATTAACGTAATAAAACAGAAACATCTTTTTATATAAAACAGAATACTTTATTAAAGTTATTCTATAAATAGAATATATTATATTTTATTTAAAAGATTTTTCTTTAAATATGGACCGTCAGATTAAAGTAATTAATCTGGACCGTTCATGGATTAGTTACTATGCATTCTATTTTTTTATAAATAGCATCTTATTCCTTCATTATTTCTTACGAATTCACTGAACTCTAGAGAGAGAAACTATAGAGAGAGAGAAGAAGAGTATTCTGCTACTTAACTACTTCCTTATTTCAGCTCTTCTTTAAAACGGTAAGGGGTGTTATTCTTTCTTATTCATGAAGAGAACTGTTGTTATTCCATTTCTTATTATTCTGTTGGAATAACCTGTATACGCGGTCTACCCTATACTTGATGACATTCTTCTATTATTCTGTTGGAATATCCTGTCTGTGTGTTTTACACCGGACCTGGTTCCGTCTTTATTATTATTCTGTTGGAACATCCTGTCTGTGTGTTTTACACCGGACCTAGTTCCGTCTTTATTATTATTTTGTTAGAACATCTTGTCTGTGTGTTTTACACCGGACCTGGTTCCATCTTTATTATTATTCTGTTGGAATATCCTGTCTGTGCGTTTTACGCCGGACCTGGTTCCATTATTTATTATTCTGTTGGAATAACCTGTCTGTGCGATCTATCGCATGCATGATGATTTCTTTTGTTATTCCATTCTTTATTATACTCAGTTGGTTAAGTTTTGACTTCTATACTCCATGAAATTTGTGGAATATCCTTGATAATTGCGTTTCATCCAGTATCTTTTCATGAAAATATTCTTCTAAGTATTCTTGAATTTTACTCTACAAAGCAGTATCATGTTGACAATTTGGACGTTGTTAATTCTTGGATAAATTAATTCTTGAACTTGTTTTATTGAATTCTTATATCATTGTCATCATCCTCATGTTTATAAAATGTTGAAAGTCATCTGTGGCGTGTAGTGCATAGATGGACTTGGTATGATTATGACCATGGATTATTCGGTATAATCATGACCGTAATATTACAAATGATGTGGTAAAAGTCTTCTTTGGCCCGTAGTGCATTGATGGATAGTTGTTGGCATGATCATGACCATTAATGAATACACGAATATCCTTGGCCGTAGTGCAGGGGTAATTCGATGATGTGAATTATTTTATTAAGCTGAGTCCCAGCGATCACAGTGTTGAAAAACCTTTTAAATCATAAAAGATAGTAGAGTTTATTTTCTACTTGACTCTTTTAATGGATTGCTTGTTCCGCTGCAGTTAAACTTGATGTCTATTATATTTATCAGTTTAACATTGTTGAAGGCTAATGATAATTTATTTTGCATTATCTTAGTCATAATATTTCTTACTGGGCTAGTTGAGCTCACCCTTTCTTTCACTGTTCTTTCAGGAAATGAGAACGTAGCTGGGGCAAGTCGGGGAACGGAGTGATGGTCCGAATGATAGTATTAGTTAGTAGTCCTCACTATTCTATGTAATAGTGTGTTAATAAATATAATGAGGACTCCTTTTGAGTATGAATACTCTCTAGAAGACAATATTTGTATTCAAACTCACAGTTTATGTTTTGTCGTATTGTACACGACAGTTGTATTAATAAGTTGCATTTGTATTCTGTACTATGTATCTGACGACCCAAGATGGGTGATGTATACCTAATTTTGGGGGTGTCACAGCTGGTATCAGAGCTTAGGGATATGATCCCTGACTAAGATGTGAGAATAGAACTAGGAGGGGAGAGACGGGGAATTCCTTCACTAGTATGACCTACCTAAGTTTATTTGCATGGTATTTAATTGGTCGGTCATAATAAAAGGATAATATATGACATATTAATTAACTTTTATTTTGTGGCAGTATCTGAAAATTGCATCTGAGAATGTTGAGAATAGCAATGGAGCACAGGCGACTGTTGATTCACCACATATCAATAATCAGGATAATGTGCATCAGGAAGGTGACAATCCTCATGCAAACAGCAACACTGACCAAATGATGAATGATGAAATGTTCAGAAGCTTTATGCAGTTCATGCAACAGCAGGCGAGAGCGGCTCCTGTCCAAAATATAGGTGAAAACAATAAAAACTCTCGGACGGTCACCGCTAAACAGTTCAAGGAGCTGGGACCACCATAGTTTAAGGGAGAGCCAAAACCACTTATAGCGGAAACACGGATAAAGCAGATTACCAAGATATTTGATGTCTTGGGATGCTCCGAGGAGCAAAAAGTTCCCTTTGTCGCCTTTATGTTGCGAGGAGAGGCAGATTACTGGTGGGAATCGATTAAGCGTACTCAACCTGCCGCACTGAAGATGTCTTGGGAGAAGTTCCAAGAGCTGTTCAATGACAAATACTTTCGCAAAAGTGTTCGTCACATGAAGGAGGTGGAGTTCATCAAATTGGAGCAGAATAATATGACCGTGTCGCAGTATGAGGCTAAATTTGCTGAGTTGTCCCGGTTTGCGTCCCACTTGGTGGATAATGAAAAGCGAATGACGCGAATGTTTTTGCGAGGTTTGAAACCTGAGATACGTCAACATCTTATTTCTCATAAACTGTGTTTGTATTCAGATGTTGTGAATAGGGCTCAGTTAGTGGAGCGCGATAACGAGTCAACGCAACCAAAAGAGAGCAGTCGGCAAAATGATAATACCAGTGAGAGTAGTCATCGAAGCGGTGACAACAAGCGTGGAGGGAATCAACAGGCCAGAAATGGTAACCACTTCGATGGTAATCAGGGCCAAAACAATAAGAATGGTCATTTCAAGAAGAGGAGATTCAACAATGATGGAAAGACGTCAGCACCAGCACCCGTTGTTAAGGAAGGAGAACGACCACCTATCATATGTTTCAAATGCGGAGGGGAGGGGCACATCAGTCCAAACTGCGCGATGCCGTCTAAAGCATGTTATAATTGTGGAATAGAAGGTCATTTAGCTCGATTTTGTCGTTTACCAAAAATAAGTTCAGTCAGGATGGAGACACCAAAGGCCGTCCCAGAAAAGTCAAAACCGGTAGTGCAAGGGAGAGCGTTTGTTGTGACCTCCCAGAAAGCAAGGAACCCGAATGAGGTCATCACGGGTAAGCTTACCATAAACTCTAACGAAGTCTATACTTTATTTGATACCAGTTCTACCCATTCTTTTATTTCTCCTACTTGCGCTCATCGATTAAATTTGACTCCGAAAAATTAGACTTTGATTTATCTGTTGAAACTCCATTGGGAGAAACCTTCATTACATCCACGGTTTATAAAGTCTTGTTTGGTTCAAGTTGGTACCCACACATTACCTGTCGATCTTATTTCATTAAAAATACTTGCATTTGACGTGATTCTAGGGATTGATTGGTTAACTACTCATCATGCAAAAATTGATTATTTTCGTAAGGTTGTTAGCTTTCATATTCCTAATCGACCTATTATGCGAATTCAAGCAACTAAACCATTAAAATCAATCGCTGTCATCTCAAGCCATAAAGCTATTTGTTTATTAAAAAACGGATGTCAAGCTTTCTTAGCTCATGTCACGGATCTAAACAAAAATACGTCATTTTGAATGATATTTCTATTGTTAATAAATTCCCTGACGTATTCCCGAAGAACTTCCTGGCCTACCCCCAGAGCGTGAAATTGAATTTTGTATCGACCTTGAACCCGTACAAAACCCATTTCAAAGCCCCATATCGAATGGCTCCTATTGAACTTCAAGAGTTAAAGATCTAACTACAGGAATTGTTAGACATTGACTTTATTCGTCCTAGTACTTCTCCTTGGGGTGCTCCTGTTGCTATTCGTGAAGAAGAAAGATGGAAGTATGCGCCTTTGTATTGATTATCGGGAGTTTGAATCATGTCACCATAAAAAACAGTACCCATTGCCACGTATTGATGACCTGTTTGACCAGTTGCAAGGAGCACAATTCTTTTCAAAGATCGATCTTCTTTCTGGATATCATCAGCTGAAGGTTAGAACTGAGGATATTCCAAAGACGGCTTTCAGAACTCGGTACGAGCATTATGAATTCCTAGTCATGTCCTTTGGATTGACTAATGTCCTGCTGCCTTCATGGATATGATGAACCGAGTATTCAAGGAATATTTGGATCACTTTGTGGTCGTCTTTATTGATGACATCCTTATTTATTCCAAAAGTCGTGAAGATCATTAGCAACACTTGAGGCTGTACTCCAAAAACTTCGTGAATACAAGCTTTATGCCAAGTTGAAGAAATGCGAGTTCTGCTGGAGGAGGTAGCATTCCTTAGGCATGTAGTATCAAGTCGTGGAATATCTGTTGACCCGGCAAAGATTGAAGCTATTCAAAGCTGGAACAACCTAAATCAGTGACCGAAGTATGTAGCTTTCTTGGTTTAGCTGTTTATTATCGGAGATTCGTGGAAGGATTTTCTCGAATCGCTATTCCACTAACTCAGCTGACTCGGAAAGATACAAAGTTCGGTTGGAGCGAAGAATGTGAGAAGAGTTTTCAAGAACTCAAGAGGAGACTCATTCAGCACCTGTTCTAAAATACCATCTGGCTCGGAGGGATTTGTCATCTACAGTGATGCTTCGAGCAAAGGGTTGGGAATGCGTTCTTCATGCAACATGGAAAAGTCATAGCCTATGCATCAAGACAACTCAAGGAATATGAGAGGAATTATCCTACTCATGATCTAGAGTTGGCAGCTGTTGTCTTTGCACTTAAAATTTGGAGGCATTACTTGTATGGGGAGAAGGTGAGATCTTTACGCATCATAAAAGCCTCAATATTTCTTCACTCAAAAGGAACTCAACATGCGACAACGACGTTGGCTTGAACTGTTGAAAGATTATGATCATACCATTCAATACATCCTGGAAAAGCGAACGTGGTAGCTGACGCATTGAGTAAAGATCATAA